>JAAALK010000547.1:136087-262765 GCA_019279435.1 Zizania palustris
AACTGGTGTAATCAATTCGAAGTACCAAGGGAGCTGCATGGGGACCTCTGGGTGCTCGAGGTCTGATGACCACTTTGGGAGTTGTGGAATGACTGAGTGTCCTGCACCGTTGGTCCGAGGAGACCTTTGAGGAGGATCGGTAGCTAGGCTCCGCTTGGGAGGCATGGCTAACGAAGTTATGGTCTGAAGACCAAAGACTTCGAATGATTTGTGTTGGGGAAAATGCTTCACTTTCAGGACTTAGAGAGTAACAGTTCAAAAGCTTATCAGCTTCGGAGCTGATGGGCTCATACACGAAGGTGGAGGAGTCATTAAGCCGAAGGGTGCTTCGATCTACGGTCCGAAGGAACCCTCCACATGACATGAGGCTTCGGAATCAAACGACAGGATTGATAAGATGTTTGACTTCTACTTACTTTGGGTAGATTTTACCATTTTAACCTGTTCATGGTACCGAATAGTTTCCACTATGTCTGTTGTAATTGAGGGGTAATAGGTCTTTTCCTTAGATTTTTTGCCTATAAATACCCCCTCCTTCTTACCCTGTAAGGGCATCAAAGTCTCAGCTATTCCATACACATATTTGGACTACTTAAACTATTATCCAATTTGGAAGCTTGAGAGTTCTTAAACACGAACTCACTGTTTGTCTGTTCTTAATCTCAGAAACTTGTTAGCGTAATCTTTTACGCCAACAGTTGGCACCGTCTGTGGGGAACTTTGTTCTAGAAGCAGTTCTCTACTGTTGACTACACTTCGAAGAGCACTACGGAGGGAGCCTCGGAGTCCCAAGATTCCGCCACCCTTCAGTAAGGGCTTGCTAGTGCGGTTCAAAGGCCTTCCCTCGCCTTCCCAGACCAATCGAAGTCCTCGGTCTTTGGACCTCTCCATTACTAGCTATGCCTCCCAAGCGAAGCCAAGCCTCGGGTCCTCTCCAAAGGTCCCCTCGGACCAACGGAGCCAGACCCTCAGCTATTCCAATGATTCCCGAGGGCGTCACTGGGCGTCGAGTGCCCAGAGTCCCTCGGGCTCCTCCTGTGATGCTCCAAACTGATTATGTCAGTTCCCGAGACCCGGAGCTACCATCTGATGAAGACAAGACCTTCCTGAGGCCAAAGCTACTCAGATAGCACGGCTTAGGAGGAAGTGGCTAGACAGAGGCAAGAGGCCGTTGATCGCCTCCGTTCCCAAGCCTCCACCGAAACTCCAAAAAGGCCCCAAGACGGTGGTGCTTGCAATCTTCCCGAAGTTGTTCAAGTCCCAGGGAGGCTAAGAACGCATCTTTCGATGATGAGTCTCCGCCACATTCGTACTTGCAAAGGGTTCCCTTCTATCCCAGGTTCAAGGCCTCGAAGTTGCACAAGTATTCCGGTGGGTCAGACCCCGGAGAATTGCTCGCTCATACGCCCTGGCGATAGAAGCAAGCGGAGGGGTGCGCACACTATGGCAAAGTGTTTTCCCCTCGCTCTCAAAGGTGTGGCTCTCCGATGGTTCTGGTCCTTGAAGCCAGGATTGATCAAATCTTGGGAGTAGTTGAAGAGGATGTTCGTAGCAACTTCCAGGGTTTCTTTGTGGCTCTAATGTCGACAGGGAGCTTATTCCTGAAGCAACGAGCAGGGGAAACGCTTCGGGAATACTTCACACGCTTTGCCCACACCAAGTCGCAGATCAAGGGCTTGTCTACCTCTTCGGTAGTCGACGCCGCCCGCGAAGGGGTGCTGAACCCCGATCTCCTCAGCAAGCTCCATCGGAAGCCTGTGTCATCCGTGGCGCAGCTTATGGCATACTTTGAACAGTATGCCAAGGCGGAGGACTGCCTTCGACGAGCCATAGCACCCGCACCAGCCCTCCGAGAAGTGAAGACGGAGCCCGAAGCCTCAGCTTCTCTGCAACCCCCTCAAGACAATCGCTTTAGCGATCACAGGCGAGGAAAGAAGCATTTCCGCTCAAGGTGTTAAGCATCGCACCCTCCATTCCGAAGGCACCTGCCAATTATCAGCAGACACAAGGCTTCAAGGCTGGAGCACGAAGCCTCAAAAAGTACCTGGTAGGCGCCAGAGTTTTTTCTGCTGCGTGCATGGCGACAATAGAAGCCACGACACAAGGACTGCAAAGCGGTGTTAGCCCTTCGGGTGATTCCTAGGACGAAGTACCAGGCGGGGTACTTCAGATCGAACCCCACCAGCGGCACGGTCGGCCTATGCAATCGTGGCCCGAACCGGTGTCCTCGAAGCCCCCATGCGCTACCGGTGGCCAACATTATGCACCACCGAAGCAGGAAGACCCCCAAGACCGCGGCAAGCGAGTAGTCCTGCCCATCTCCGGGGGGGTACCCTCGGTAACATTGGGACCTCGAGTTCCACTAAGGAATGCCAGAATGGTCTCATGTGCCCATTTCTTTTACTGCCAGTGATGTCGCGGGGGTAAATTTCCCCCATGCTGCCCCTTGGTCATTTCCGTAGATATAGCAGGGTGGAAGTCTGAAGGATCCTGGTGGACGGCGGGAGCTCCGCAGACATACTTTTTGTCTAGGCCTCGACCAAAGTGCATACCTCAGAAGACCCTACTTCCAGTGGCCCGGCCACTTCAAGGTTTCGCAGGTCCACCTCTCGATGCCCTCGGCCAAATAGGCCTCGAGGTTGCTTTTGGAGAGGGGCCTTTGGCCAGGGTGGAGGAGGTGATCTTCGACGTCGTCGACGCCCCCTATGCTTACAACGCAATCTTCGGGCGAGGGATGCTAAACCAATTCAGAGCTATACGCATCACAACTATCTAGGTCTCAAGATGCCCACGCAAGGGGAGTTCTTACTATTTCGGGAGACCAGGCTATAGCCCGAAGAATGAAGTATGGTCACGGCCAGCCGTTGGACCCCCGGCAAGTACATAGTGTGACGGAGCACACCGAAGAGGTTCCGGAGGCTTCGAACTCTTTGAAGGCTCTCCCTTAAACCAAGCCCAGAAGGTGACATCATGACGAAGATAATTTTGAAGGATGGCAAAGAATACCCAATACAGTTCGGCAAGGGGCTATCCCAGAGATAGCTACCTCGTTGGAAAAGAAGTCATCAGCAAATTTGGACGTCTTTGCCTGGACTGACGAAGACATCACCGGGTTGATCGGAGTAATATCGAGCACAGCTTGCTCGTCAACCCGAAGGCTAGGCCAGTGCGCTAGGGGCTCCGTAAGCTATCTGCGAAAGGCAGGCCTCACCAAGATCAAAGTAGAAAAATTGTTAAATCTGCATCATCAGGGAGGTGGCCCACCGAGTGGTTGGCAAACCCTGTTTTTGTAAGAAAAGGACTCGAGCAAGTGGCGCATGTGTATCGACTTTACTTCATTAAATAAGCATGCCCGTGAGACACCTACCCTATGCCCCGAATAGACCAGCTGGTGGATTCACAGCCGACTCCGAATTACTAACTTCCTCGATGCTTATTCCAGGTATCATCAGTCTGGCTAAAGCGTGAAGACGAAGCCAAGACAAGTTTCATAACTCCATCCGGGGTATTTTGTTATGTAAGAATGCCTTTTGGCTTGCGGAATGCCGGAGCCACATTTTCACGTTTAATAGCTAAGGCTCTAGGTCACCAAATAAGCTGAAATGTCGAAGCCTATATGGATGACATTGTAATAAAGTTGCTCAAAGCACCAGCATAGTCTAGACTTAGTTGAAACGTGAGGAGCCATGCTAAATACGTGGGCCTCATGGATCTAGATGTGATGAGTCATTGTCAACGATAGTCAAAGAGGACAGAAGAAGAGAGGAGATCTGCTGTGTCATGGGCGCGTGTGACTCAGGTACACGGGCAGCGAGCGATGTCGGGCAGAGGGGCCGCGAAGTCGGGCTGGCCCAATCCGGGTACATGGGCCAGAAGCAGCAGAAGACCCACTGGGCTGTTGACCAAGATTGACTCAGGTACACGGGCGGTGAGCGATTGCTGGCTGAGAGAGCTACGGAGTCGGGCCGGCCCATCCGGGGTACCTAGTGCAAAGCTGGTGGAGGCTTTGTCAGTTTCGGCGCAAAACTGACAACCATTGATCTTGTATCCGACTATCCAGAAGAGAAGCCGTAGTCGCTACGAAAGCTGATCTTTCGGATCAGTCATCTGTATCTCTAGGCCCATAGTCAGTCAGTCGAGTCTATAAAAAATCCTAAGGGCAGTTGAGTCTTTTCCTTTTATTCCTGCGTTTGTAAAAACCCTAAGGGGCTGGTGGAATATTCTAGGTCATTGGGCAGCCTATAAATAGGGCCCCAATCCCTAGGGTTGGACTACACTTTCTAGAAATCACTTTTCATTCATTCCCTGGTTCATTTTTGGTTCCTGTGTTTTTGTCTCTCTCCTTTTGTGCACCGCCAGGCTCCTGTTCTTGATATTTTGCCTTGCATTTATTCAGTTTTTTCCTAATGCAGTGAAGCTTCTATTCTCTGATCGTGCACAACATATTTGCAGCAGTTTTTATGGCTTCATTTCACGTGCACAGCAATTTTTTCCTGAGCATTTGTGCCTCGGTTGCTTCTGTTCTTCACGTGAGAGTACTAGTTCATGTGTACTCTAGCAACAGTACTCTAGTACTCTAGCTTACTTTTCTGTGTAGCTTTTTGATCGAATCAGATTGGGCTGAATATCTTTTCTGGCTGTTTTTGTCGAAGGCCCTTTTCTTGTGTGAAACCAGCAGGCTTCGAATCTGCAGGCTTCAAACCAGCAGGCTTTCGAACCAGCAGGCTTCAAATCAGTAGGCTTCGAACCAGCAGGCTTCGAACCTGCAGGCTTCGAATCTGCAGGCTTCGAACCAGCAGGCTTCGAACCAGCAGGCTTCGAACCAGCAGGCTTCGAACCTGCAGGCTTCGAATCAGCAGGTTTCGAATCTACAGGCTTCGAATCTACAGGCTTCGAAGTAGGCTTCGACACTACAGGCTTCGACACTACAGGCTTCGCCAAGTTTCGAACAGGAGACAAATTTGGAACAGTAACTTCTCATCCCATTCCATGTGTACTTAAATTATTTTACTGAGAAGTTTTGATTTGCCATATCTTGAATATTTTGTTAATCTGCCTATTAGCATTGTACTGGTGTTCCTCTGTTTTCAACACCGATCTTTTCAAGGCTAGATACTTTAGACTTAGGCAATCTGTTCTCGCTTTGCTCCTTAGTCTTTTGAGGTGCATTGGGTATTTGGACCAGGCCATTGATTCGAAAGAATTTTTAGGCACCCATTCACCCCCCCTCTGGTCGCTACTTTTGGTCCTACAAGTGGTATCAGAGTGAGGTTAGGGTTTTTCCATACCTTAATCGGTTCTAAACCCCAGTAGTGATCATGACGTCTCCTGGCAAGGTCCCATCCTTGGAAGCCTATGGCTATAACTATTGGAAGACTCGCATGCGAGCCTATCTCATGAGCCAGGGTTCGGACATATGGGACATTTGCGTTCACACCATGTTGTCATATTGCCAGTCGTTGAGCATGGTACTGCTGGTATCATTGCCCAGCATCTGAGCAACAGTAAGGCTGTGAACATTCTCTTTTCTGGTTTAGGTCCCACTGAGTTTGAGCGTGTGAGCCATCTCTCCACTGCGAGAGAGATCTGGGCTACCCTCAAGGCACACCATGAGGGAACAGCCCAGGTCAAGGCTCGGCTCTATCAGACCTACTCGCGTGAATATGAAAATTTCACACAGAAGCCGGGTGAATCTGTTGAGGCTTTGTTTGGTCGTTTTCAGTCGATCATAAACAAGCTTCGGGACAACAAGGCTGAGGATGCCTCAGTTAGTCTCAGATCACGAGCAGGCGCTCAAGGTTCTCCATACCTTGGACCCAAAGATCTGGGAAATCAAGGTATCTTCTATCATTGAGAGTACTTCTTATGATACCTTGACCATTTCTGAGTTGTTTAGCAAGCTGAAGGCTATGAGGTTGATCTCCAGCTGAGATCAAATCTCACTGGTTCTGGATCAAAATCTCTGGCCCTTGCTACACCTTCTGTTGATCCCTCTTCTGTGAGCTATGCTGGGTTCTCTTTGATGTCTATCACTGAGGACCAGCTTGAGTTGTTGGAGATGATGATTTGTGTCTCTTTAACAACCGGGTGCGTCGTGTCTATGATAAGAGAATGTTCAAGAGACACGGCACAAAATCCGGGTGCTTTGAGTGTGGTGATCCAGGACACTTCATCGCCGACTGCCCCAAGCGCAATGGACACAAGAAGGCACCGGTGGTGGCTTCCACGACTCCGGCAAGCACGACAGCTCCTCCTTCAACAAGGGCAAGCCGAAGACCAGATTCTTCAAGAAGGCCCTGAAGGACTACCGGCGAGAGAACAAGAAGCGCGACAAGGCCTTCTTCGCCGAGATGGAGAAGAGCTACTCCAAGCGGTCCACATCTTCTTCCTCTTCATCGAGCTCAAGCGATGAGGAGATCACCATCAAGAAGGGGAAGGACAAGGATGATCCGGCGTGCCTCTGCTTCATGGTTTTCGGGGATAAGCTGAAGAGCCGCTCACACCAGCGCCGAAGATCCCGCAAGAGCTTCTGTTCAATGGCTCTTGAGGTTAAGGAAGAAAAGAGCTCCTCCGACGACTCCGATGACGACGACAACGAGAAGGTATCATCCTATGAATGTGAAATCGTTGATTTACTTGAGAGCAATCATCAGTAGTTGAAATATCGGGAAAAACTTCTTAGGGGGGCTAAGAAGAGGATAGATGAGTTAGAGAGTGAGCTTGCCGTGGCCAACGGCAGAATTGAGAGTCTATCTTCTTCCCCTTGCTTGTGAGGTGCTTCTGTGTGACCTGTCGACTCTGAAGTCCAGGTACACAGAAAGGGTTGATGAGAGGGACGCTTTGGCCACTAAGCTTGAAAGCGCTCAGCTGGAGCTGAAAGATGCTCAAGCCACTGTCGTCGCACCCTGTGCTGATTGCCCATCTCATCTAGCTATCTTAGCTGAGCTGAAAGCCAAGGGCGATGAGCATTTAGGGGATTTGGAGAGAGTGAGAGCTGAGCTAGCGCAGACTAGGCTAGAGCTTGAGACATTGTCAGTTCCACCCACTGTCTGTGAGAACTATTTGTCTCTTAGAATGGAATTGATCAAGCTGAAAGCCGAAAAGTCAGTTCAAGTAGAGAGTGAGTGTGAGACCTGCTTGTCTCAGGTGGAGGTTCTAGCTTCCTTGAGAGAGGAGCTAGCAGATTCTCAGAATGAGAACTTTTACCTCCGTTCTATCTTGAGTTGGATCAGTGCCAGAGAGCCACAGCTCGGCATGATGATCCAGCAGTTCAAGAGGCGGGATGGGTTTGGGGTAGGTTACACCTACACCAAGGCTGACTTTGAGAGTGCCATTAGCCGGGCAGTGGATTGGAGTAAAATGTCTACTGAGCAGAGATTCCCCAAGACTCACTCCACTGAGACTTCGCTGGCTGGTCAGCCCAAGGATGGAGTGATCTAAGAACAGCCCAAAGCTCCACCCAAGAAGTCCATCTGGGTTCCAAAACCCAAACACCTCCGCACTTCTCTTGACTTTCTTCCTGGACCCTCTCAACCTAAGAAGACTACACCTAACACCACTAAGCCCAAGAATCCCAAGCCTCAACCACACCCCAAGAAGCCCACCTATCATTGTGAGTATTGTCAGAGAGAAGGGCATCTTGCGGAGTTTTGCTTCAGGCGAAAGCGGGTTGAGAAAGCTGAGAAAGCTCGTGGTGGTCAGGAGCAGTTTTACTAGCAGGGTGGTAGACTGCGTGTTCCTCTACACGGGGAGAGGTTGGAGGCCAGGCCGCGTCGTGTAGGTGGTGGTAGAGGAGACGGCTTTCTTGCTCGTGCTCCAGTTGGTGGTGGTCGTTCCGGCAGAGCTCCAGGCCGTTTTGGCAATGGTCCTGGACCTCGTGGGCGAGGCTTTAGGTAGAACCATGGACCGCGCTTTGAGCCACGTTTTGGTCCAAATTCTTTTGATGGTTTTCGCCTTCCGTCTTTTGAGCAGATGACTCGACATTGGTTTAGCTTTTTTGCTAAACCTAGTGCCGAACCATTTGCTCCCCCTTACGACCACTGATTGTGCAGGATCGGGGACTGGAGGACGTTTGGAACATGGACTCAGGATGCTCCCACCACATGACGGGACATCGCAGATGGTTCTCCAGTCTCACTCCCCCGAGCTCCAAAGAGTACATCACCTTCGGGAACAGTGGTCAAGGAAAGGTACACGGCATTGGCTCAATTCACATTTCAGATCATTTCTCTTTAAAGAATGTTGCCTTGGTTAAGAATTTGAAGTTCAATTTGATTTCTGTTTCGCAACTTCTGAGGATGGTTTGGAAGTGCGTTTTAAGAAGGGTAATTCTTCCGTGATTGATTCTAGAGGGTCTTTGATTTGCCAGATTTTGCCATTCGGTAAAGTTTTTCGAATTGACTTCTCTAGTTCTTTTGGCCCTTCTCGTTGTTTGATTGCTGGATCCTCCTCTGAGCTCTAGAAGTGGCATAGGAGGTTAGGTCATTTGAGTTTTGATCTGCTAGTCAGGTTAAGCTCCATTAACCTCATCCGAGGATTGCCCAAGCTTAAGATGGAGAAGGATCTAGTTTGCCATCCCTGTCGTCATGGGAAAATGGTTGCCGCTTCTCACTCACCTGCGACTCAGGTGATGACTTCGTATCCAGGCGAGCTTTTACATTTGGACACTGTTGGTCTAGCTCAGGTACGTTCAGTCGGTGGGAAGTGGTACGCGCTTGTCATTGTTGACGACTTTTCTCAATTTTTGTGGGTTTTCTTTTTGCAGTCTAAGGATGAAACTTTTTAGTTTGTTCATGACTTGATCTTGAAGCTGAAGAATGAGAACAATGGTCGAATGCGAGCAATTCGCTCCGACAACGGCTCCAAGTTCAAGAACTCTCAGTTCGTCAGCTTCTGTAGTGATCAGGGTCTTGACCATCAGTTCTCTTCTCCTTACACTCCCCCACAGAACGGCGTTGCGGAACGAAAGAACCGCACGCTAGTCGAGATGGCCAGGACGATGCTCGATGAGCACAGGACTCCTAGGCGTTTTTTAGGCTGAAGCCATGAACACGGCTTGCTATCTGGCCAACCGCATTTTCTTCGAGCTTACTTAGGAAAGACTTCGTATGAGTTGCGATTTGGTAGACATCCCAAGGTGAGCCACTTGCGAGCGTTTGGCTGCAAGTGCTTTGTGCTCAAGAAGGGAGGGCATTTGGACAAGTTTGAGTCTCGTTGTTGGGATGGTGTTTTTCTTGGTTACGCTTTGCATTCTCGAGGCTTCCGAGTTTGGAACCTCGACTCCCAGCAGCTTCTCGAGACTTGTGAGGTTTCGTTTGATGAGTCCTTGCCTTCTTTGACTCCTTCATTTGAGCTTTCTGGTGATGATGAGCTCGGAGAATCCATCTTCGAGGAAGATGACGATACTCCAACTGCTGATGAGGGTGGGCCTTCTGCGCCTCCTGCAGAGCCCACACCTTCTGAGACTTCGACTGAGGACGAGGGCGGACCTCTGATCACTTCTTCTACTTCGATCGAGCCCCCTCAGCCAAGTCCAGAGGTGCCAGCTGCTGACTCCGGTGAGGTGACTTCAGATCACCAGGGAACCCGAGCAGTTCAGCGTGATCACCCCTTAGAGCTCATCATTGGTGATTTGACCAAGAGAACTTTGCGTTCATATGGTACCTCTATTGCTGTGTTTGCTGAATCTGCTTTGTTGCATCTTTTGAGCCTAGAGATGTTTCTCCTGCTCTTTCTGATTCAAATTGGATTAATGCTATGCAAGAAGAGCTTGAGAATTTTGTCCGTAATCGGGTTTGGACACTAGTTGAGCCGCCATCAGGATGCAACCCCATAGGCACCAAATGGGTGTTCAAGAACAAGCAAGGTGAAGATGGGGTTGTGGTGCGCAACAAAGCTCGACTAGTTGCCCAGGGTTTTTGCCAGAAAGAGGGTATTGACTTTGAAGAAACTTTCGCCCTGTTGCCTGTCTTGAGTCCATTCGCATTCTTCTAGCTTATGCCGTTTCGAAGGGTTTTAAGCTTTTTCAAATGGACGTCAAGAGTGCTTTTCTGAACGGGTATATAGAGGAGGAAGTGTATGTTAGGCAACCACCGGTTTTGAGAACCCTACGTTTCCTCGACATGTGTTTAAGCTGCACAAAGCTTTATACGGGTTGAAGCAAGCCCCTAGGGCTTGATACGACCGGTTGAAGCAGTTTTTGTTGGGGAAGGGCTTTGTGATGGGTTCTGTGGATAAGACTCTCTTTTTGCTCAGAGTTGCTTCAGATTTCTGGTTGCTCAGATTTACGTGGACGATATTATTTTTGGCGGTACTACTGATTCTCTTGTGTCAAGTTTTCTGAGCAGATGCACGGTGAGTTTGAGATGAGCCTCATGGGTTAGCTCAAGTATTTTCTAGGGCTCTAGATCAAGCAGACCAAGGATGGCACCTTCATCCACCAAGGTAAGTACACTCGTGACATGCTTAAGAAATTTGACTTTGGTGGGGAATTGAAGCCGCAGATGACCCTGATGGGCACATCTGGGGGTCTGGACAAGGATGAGAGCGGCGTCAGGTCAAGGAGAGGGAGTTTCGGGGGATGATCAGTTCGCTACTGTACTTAACTGCAACAAGACCGGACATACAGTTTGCCGTGGGCTTTGTGCGCGTTTTCAGTCTTCACCCCGCGCGTCTCATCGGCAAGCTGTCAAGCGCATCTTCAGGTATCTCACTTATGCGCCTGATCTCGGTCTTTACTATTCAGCATCATCATCTCTTGATCTATCTGGCTTTTCGGACGCTGACTTTGGTGGGTGCCGGTTGGATCGCAAGTCGACTTCCGGTACTTGCCAGTTTCTTGGTTCTTCCCTTGTTTCTTGGTCTTCTCGAAAGCAATCTGGAGTTGCTCTTTCGACCACTGAGGCTGTGTATGTAGCTGCTGCTAGCTGCTGCTCACAGTTAGTTTGGATGATTTCCACTCTGCGAGATTTTGGGTTATTCTTTCCTACCAGGATTCCATTGTTTTGCGACAGCACCAGTGCTATTAGTGTAGGGAAAAAACCCCTGTCTCCATTCAAAAACCAAACACATTGATGTGCGCTTTCATTTTCTGCGGGATCAATATGAGAAAGGTGTCATTGACCTTGTTCATGTTGATACCCATCATCAGTTGGCTGACATTTTCACCAAACCCCTAGATCAGTCTACCTTTGAGCGTTTACGAGGGGAGTTGGGTGTTGTGTATCCTTTCTAGGATATTTTGCGTCAGTTTTTCTTTACTCTTTTCTTGAGTCTTTTTTTGGGTGTGTTCATATCTTGCATATTCACATATCACACTTTAGAGCTGCTTCTGTTATATGATTGAACTGTTTTACTTATTCTAGCTGGTACATGCTTTTGAATACTTGTCATTGATCATGCTTTGATTCAGTTCACTTGATATGTCTGATATCTGTCATATGCATGGCTTTTATGCTTTAAAAATTGAAAAATGATCACCATTGCTTCTGGTAACTAGCATGTGAAGGCTGAATGTTTTTGCTACCTGTTACATACCTTGTAGCTAGTTCCTAACTTAGGTGCAAACATGCAACTTGGACATCCTTCTACTTTAAAACATGGAAATGTGCTATAAAAATCAAGAAAAATGAAAATTCCCATGCCTCTTTATGCATAACTTGCAAAGATCCAGGTGGGTTTGCTTTGTCGCATTTCATTGTTCTGGACTGCATACCATAGCACTTTGGTATAAACTAGGACAATGTAGTGTATGCCAAGACCAATGTCTTAAGCTTCTAATGGTCCAGATTTGGCCTAAGCTTGACTTGGTCGGTTAGCATAAGGTTTGACATGCAAATAACCCCTGGCATAAATGGAAAAGAGAAAAGAAAAGGCATGAAAATTGAAATGATAACAAGTTTTGCTGGAGCACTTTGTTTTGGACATTGCTTATCTTGGTAGATATTAGTTAGCTTTTGCATCTCATGCTTTACCTTGCTTGTTAACTGGAAAATGTGGTGATGCTTTTGTTTGCCAAAATTGAAAATGCGTGCTAATGATTCTCTTTAGATATCATCTATTGCACTGATCATGCCATGTATCTTAGACAGTATGTCTTTTGCTGTATTTGTTAGATGTTGTAATTGCAGTTAATCATATCTGAGAAGCGTGCTTTCCACACTCCACCTGCACTCCATCTGCATTCATGGCATATTTTGAGGGGGGGCTGCATTTCAGGGGGAGTTCGTGTCTATGTCTCTTTAAAGTGCATTTAGTCTCACTTGATGAGTCCAATTGTCAACAAGGGGGAGAAATTTTGGATATATTTTTGGCTTTCTCTGGGATTTATTTCAGGGGGAGTTTATTCTTGTTGGTAATTCTGAGATTTGCACTTGTTTTTGAGGCTTTATTTTTTGGTTAACCATAATGACCGTTTTTCTTGCTTCTATTTGGCTTTTGGTCATTAGGGTTAAACTTTTATTTTCTTTCTTCTATTTTCTTTTGTATTTGTTTTTTCTGTTCCACATGTTTTGCAAGTTCTGGAGATGAGCTGAAAAGGGTGTTGACAATGCACTCATCAAGGGGGAGATTGAGAAACCATGTTGAAGAATATGGTTTTGATATTCCAGATGTGATGAGTGATTGTCAACGGAAGTCAAAGGAAGGGAGAGATGAAGACCTGCCGAGTCTGAGGCGCATGTGACTCAGGTACACGGGCAGTGAGCGATGGCCGGGCAGAGGAGCTGCGGAGTCGGGCTGGCCCAATCCGGGTACATGGCTAGGAGCGGCAGATGATCCACTGGTCTGTTGACTGGGTTTGAATCAGGTACACGGGCGGCGAGCAATTGCCGGGCTGAGGAAGCTGCGGGGTCGGGTCGGCCCAATCCGGGTACCCGGTGCGAAGACGGTGGACGCTTTGTCAGTTTCGGCGTAAAACTGACAATCTATGTTTAATTTGTTTTTAGGATATTAATATTTAGTTTTTAAGTTTAGAATATTTTTATTTGAGTTAGGTAATTTTTCTAAGAATATTTTAGTAATTTTCGGAATTTATTTTTAGAGTCAATTTATTTTACCCGAGGGCAAATTAGTCTTTTCATGTATTAGGATTTGCCTATAAATAGGCCCCTATCCCCTTGGGGATAGTTGACTATTTTTCCCGAGATTATTTTTCAGCCCACCAGCAGAGCATCCTGTTAGAAAAGCCTGAAAGCTGGAAAATATCAGCATTACACCATCAGTACAAACAGTTGAATTTCTTATATGGAAAACGACGTAGTATGTTACACCAAGATAAATAGCCATTGATCATATCCAGTCATCTTGTACGCATGTGAATACATACTATGGTAAGATAAAATGAAATGACTGATTAGGTAACTATTTCCACTTTGTCATGTGTCCTATCCAATAATAAAGGGAAGACCACACATGCGATCTGGATTTTCAAGCATAACTCCACAAACTAAGTTACACATATTTAATTCTTAAGGGATATGTAGCCTTGAGATAAGAGGCTTAAAGAGATATGTTGTCGGTTCATCATCTAGATCAGATCATTAAGACAAGTTGTGGCCAGAAACAGCACAAGCCACTTCAAAAGAGAAAATATGTAATATAAGAAGTCTCACGTATCAACAAGTACCTGATGATCTCTGTTCGAGCTATCGTACTGAACTTCTAGCCGATTCTGTAACCTCTGTAGGCACTCTTCCTGGAAGAGGCAAATTGGATAATCGTTACTTCTACTGTTCCACATAAAACTTCATTATCTCGTGGCATACATGTGTGGTACAGAACAGTAAAATTAATCAAGGAAATCTACTTCAGTTAAAAATAGAGTTAAAGCCATTTAGGCAAGGCATGGAAAATGTAAGCACAAAGTGCATGAAACGATGCGAGATTCAGAGGTGGGTTAGTAATTCCGGTATGAGTTGGGACAACTTTCAAATTCGTAAACAGGCCCAAACTCTAACACAGTATTAGCACCATGGACGCAAACCTGGGGATCAAAATCACAATGAGAAAGCCATCATCACAAAGAGAGGCGCGCGTCGCTGTCCCTCCTCTGCGCACAGACGCATGAGAGCCCCTTCCCGATCCACGCCGTCGACCCCGTCACAACCTCCGCTGCACGGACGAGCAATAATTTGGCAACCGAAACAAAACAAAAAAGTTACCCAAGGAGACAGCCAAATCGGAAGAGAGATACCTGAAGACGAGTGGTGGAAGGCGGCGACGAAGGAGCCAGCGTTCGCGTCCATCTACCTCGCGCGCGACGGAACCCCCCTGGCCCAGTGAACCAACTCCCGCCGCGCGCTCCCCCCACCACCTCCCTACGCGCCGCGATCCGTGCGACGGCGGGGATCCATGGGCCGGAGAGGCCGGAGAGGCGGGCGGAGGCCGGGGAGGCGGCGGAGGCGGCGGGAGGTCGGGGAGGCGGCGGAGGCCGGGGAGGAGGCCGGGGAGGCCGGGGAGGCCGGAGAGGAGGCCGGGGAGGCGGCGGGAGGTCGGGGAGGCGGCGGAGGCCGGGAGGCGGGCGGAGGCGACGGGCGTAGTCGCGTGGAGGCGGCGGCGGCGGCGGGGAAGAGGAGAATGAAGGGGAAAAACCCTAGGGCTGGGAAAAAGAGTGCGGGCCGGGGCTAGAAAAAAGACGTGTTGCTGAAAACTTAACTTCCGTCGGCCACATCTAAAGCCGACGGAAGTTAATTTTAACTTTCGTCGGCTTTAATGCTGGCCGATGGAAGTTCTCTATCTTTCGTCGGCCATTGTGAAAAGCCGACGAAAGTTAGCTTAACTTCCGTCGGCTCCTCTAGGCCGACGGAAGTTATTTAACTTTCGTCGGCTTTTCGAAATGCCGACGGAAGATAAAATAGCCGACGGAAATTTTCCGTTTTCTTGTTGTGAACAAATTTTTCATCTCCTATTTTTCCTCCGTTTTCGATCTGCACCGCCGCTCGACGTTTTCTCCACTCGCCGGCCACACCTATTCGGCGTGCTAGCATCCGCCTCTAGGACTCCGCTCGTTGCTACGCGTCAGCTTGTAGGCTCCACGGCGCACGACGTTATTTTCCTTTCGCACGGTAGCGCGGCCCCACGGAACAAGGCGCTTTGGATTTCTTCTTCAACAGTAGCAGCACTGACACCGATTTGTTTTTTGGCTGTAGGAGATCTGCAGCGTGTGGGGGCCACATACAGGACAGCTCGCTGGGACTTCACGGCGGGAATTTTTTTTGGGCGGCTGGATTTTTTGCTCAGCGGCAAGGGCACGGATTCCAGGCGCACGTTTTCCGAGGCATTTGATTGCTATTCATTGCACGGCCAAGTAGGAAGAAAAGTTTTTTTATCTCCAAAACTTTTCTCACGGCAGCGTGTGTCTCATAGCGCGGCTACAAAAGGGCTGCTGGTTTTCTCCACGACGCAGACTCAAGGACTCAGCGATAGCGATAGATCTGCAGGTTAGTTGATTCATTTCCTAATTTCTAGTTAGACTAAATCTGGTGGTTTATTCGTAGTTAAGTTTTATCTGTTTGTTAATTAAAAAATTAATCTCGTAGGTACATATTTAATCTGTTTTTTTAGTTATCTTGTATTATTCTTTATTTGTGTAATCTGGTCATATAAACAAAAAAAAATATAAATTTATTATGAGTCGCAGTAATATATTTATTCTAGTTTTCCTTGAAATATTTTTAGGTTATTTCTGAATTAATTTTTGGATGATCCATATTTTATTTAGTTAATTAGTATTTTATTTTTAGACTGCAATCTGAACATTTTATCAAGATATTTAGTGTTTTTTATTATGTCATTAAATATGTCTAGTACCCATCTTTATTTACTGCAGTGATTCTTTTTAGTTTAGCTTTAATACCATTTAATTAGGACATCGGTCATTTTTAGGCTAGATCAGTAATTTACTTTACTAATATTATTTGTCTGGCTAAGTTCGTTTGGGTGTTGGGATTAGTCCATAGTTTAGCAAGAATTTTTTAGGCGCCCATTCACCCCCCCTCTGGTCGCTACCTTCAGTCCTACACCATTGCTGCTACGGCTGAAGCTGCCCACGCTTTCCTCTGCACCAAAGTGCCCACCGCCGTCGGCACGGTGTGGCTGGTCCTCGACATGGCTTGGTGGCTGCTAGGCACGGTAAAAGGCTCTTGGTAAATTCCAATCCCCTTTTAATAAACCTTCCGCTAGTTGTTGTGCTTCGATTGCATTCACACTGCAGGTTCGACTTCCATCGCTGGCAGGTGGGTCTAGGAAGCGAAACGGTGTGTGTCCGCCGTAAATTTCGACCATTACCTTTTAAAGAGCGTAACGGCTACTTGTATAGTAACGGTTCTAATCAAATGGCTCTTCACGACGTTTGGACTTCGTAACGGTTCTCTTTCCCACGAAGCGTTCACACGGTGGTTGTGGACTCGAAGCCGTAGTCCAAATGCTTCGGATCAAAGACCCTTCGACTGACTGTAATGTGTTCAAACTTCTCTAAGTCTCAGAATATGAAAATGTTCCTTGTGTATACTGCTTCCCTTCTATACAAGACAAATTCGGAGAAGCGTATTCGAGGGGCTACTGTTGGGGGAAAATGCTTCACTTTCAGGACTTAGAGAGTAACACTTCAAAAGGACTTATCAGCTTCGGAGCTGATGGGCTCATACACGAAGGTGGAGGAGTCGTTAAGCCGAAGGGTGCTTTGATCTACGGTCTGAAGGAACCCTCCGCAGGACATGAGGCTTCAGAATCAAATGACAGGATTGATAAGATGTTTGACTTACCTACTTACTTTGGGTAGATTTTACCATTTTAACCCTGTTCAGGGTACCGAATAGTTTCCACTATGTCAGTTGTAATTGAGGGGTAAATAGGTCTTTTCCTTAGACTTTTTTGCCTATAAATACCCCCTCCTTCTTACCCTGTAAGGGCATCGAAGGCTCAGCTATTCCATACACATATTCGGACTACTTAAGCTATTATCCAATTCGGAAGCTTGAGATAGTTCTTAAACACGAACTCACTGTTTGTCTGTTCTTAATCTCAGAGAACCTGTTAGCGTAATCTTTTACGCCAACAATTTGGGAAGGCGAGAAGAGGCATTCGAGCTACACTAGGAAGCCCCTTACCGAAGGGTGCGCGGAATCTTCAGACTCCGAAACTCCCTCCACAAGTGCTCTTCAAAGTGCAGTCAGTGGCGGAGAACTAGCTTTTAGAACTAAGTTCCCCACAGACAGCGCCAACTGTTGGCGTAAAAGATTATGCTAACAAGTTCTCTAAGATTAAGAACTAACAAACAAGGAGTTAGTGAAGCGAACTATCTCAAGCCTCCGAATAGGATAATAGATCGAAGTAGTTCGAAGTTGTGTATTGAATATCTCAGTATTTGCTGCCTATTACAGGGTGAGAAGGGGGTATTTATAGGTAAAAATCTTAAGGAAAAGACCTTTTTACGCCTCAGTTACAACCGACATAGTGGAAACTATTTCAGAAATAAGATAAGTCTTCTGTCCTTATTGGCAATTATCCACTGTGGAGATTGGACCTTCGAAGTGTATCTTCGAACAGGAGTCTGGATAAATCTTCCGGACTGGATCATACACCAGAACCAGAGATAGGTCTTGGACTTCAGTCTAGTAAATTGCTTTTGTCTTATGACCTTGAAGATCCTGGGGATGAAGTATTTTCCCCCAACAAATGGGAAAGCCCATATATCATCCTACGTTCAGGACACCTCGGATCTTCTAAATTAGGTAATTTAGAAGGTGAGTAATTAAAGCATGCATGGCATGCGGAGCACCTTAAATGATACTTCGCTTAAGGGCTCCTTGTAATAACTTGTAAACACCTTTCTAAATAAATAAAGCTTTTGGTTCGAATAATGCATGCTTCTCAAGATGATTCCTACCCCTAGTCGACGCACTAGGAGGACGGAGCTGATTGTGGAGGTAAGTATTATTCATTCAAACCCAATCAAAGTACTTCGAGCCACCGGCTCGAAGTATCCGTCAAGGTGGGAAAGTACCATGAAAATGGATTCTGAGCCACCGGCTTGAAAGCGTCAGTAAAAAGAGTCTAAGGAGACCAAATTATATGAATTCTAAGCCATCGGATTGAAAGCATCTGTAAAAAGAGTTGAAGGAGACCATGAAAAACGGATTCCAAGCTATCGACTTGAAAGCGTCCATAAAAAGAGTCCAACGAGACCAAATTATACGGATTCCGAGCTATCGGCTTGAAAGCATCCGTAAAAGAGTCTGAAGCGACCAGAATAATCGGATTCCAATATATCAAAAAAAGAGTACTAAGCTACCATTTACGGACTCCGGACCTATAGGTTCGAAGAGACCTACGAGGTCCATAACGACCATCTACTCGAATTTCAAACCGCTACTTCCAAATTCTTATTCAATACAATAAGGGGCTCTGAGCCTCCAAAAACAAAAATATTGAAATTGTACTCTTAGCAGGCATTACAATCGTTGTGTGTAACCATCTTCGCTTGAAAATCGAATGTGCTCACCCTCAAAGAGGGGCTAGAAGGTAAAGAGACAATTTCGAAACATTTCAGTTTATATTACTCGATCAATTATATTACACTATGAAAAACCTGTGTCTAAGCCAAGAAGAAAGCGAAGAACCCTTCGGTCCCCAAGACTAGATTCGGAGTTAGCTCGGTTTCAAAGGCAACTTGTCCCTAAGCCCGGAGTCTTTAGAACCTTGCGTTTAATCCAATTCCCCTTCTTCGAAGCCTGGAAGTCTCTTTGTTCTTGCTGAAGCTCGGCCCAAGTCCGAAGTCGTTCGGGGCTAGTCCTCGCTTGATCTTCACTAGACCACTCCTCTTCGGACCAGTCAACATCCTCTGAAGATGAAGATGCTAAATTTACAACCTCTTTTCCCCCTTCTCCTCCTTAATATAAGCTAATACTTCTTTACAAATTTCAGGTATAACCTCTCCATGGCTCCCTCGAGGAATTGAAAATCGAGGACGCATGTGAGGCCTTAAGGCTTCGAAGGTAGCCCACTGTTGACAGAGCCTTTTGTTAACTTCTAATACTTTGAGTTCATCATCCAAAAAAGGTCGGAAGTCCTAAAAACATTTCCAAATAAGTCTTTTTCATTCAGAAGAAAGACATAAACTCGAGTTTTTTACATAACAGAACCCTAAGGAGAGCTAGACCTTCGGGTCTGAAGGACGCTTGTTGGTCGAAGGTAGCGTCCGCACTTGCTTTTGACGGTGGCCTTCATCGATCCACACCTTCACTGTCATCCGACCTTTAGCTCTCTGTATGGATAAAAAGCTTCCCAAGCTACCACCACGTTGGGCAAAGGGGTCAATAGCTGGTCACCGCCAAAGCTAACGGGGGCTACTCTGGGGTCCGGTGAAATAGAAATCACAATGTCCTCGAAGTGGCGAAGTACTCCGAGATTGGCTACTTGTCCGGAGATCTCTCCGTACCGAGTACCCGAAGTCTTCATCGTCTTCGCCGCTGCTTGGATCATCTTCAATTTCTGCATCAAGGTATCATTGGCCGATGACGAGGAGGTGCAAGAAGTCCCAAAATATTCCAAGAAACCCCAAAGGGCATCCATGGTCTCGGAGGCCACGCTGTCACACCTTGTTTTCTCCACGATCAAGGCCTCAGTTGAGAGCTTCATGTCGTGGATCAAAGTGGAGAGCTCGGTCGTCTTTATCATAAGGATAGTCTTCTGCCCAAGCAACTTCCTTGCGTCATCAGCCAAGCATTGCCGCTCTTCCCAAAGCATTACAACCTCAACTCTGGAGGCTGCTTGCTCCTCTTAAAGCCTTTTGACTTCGGTTCGGAGCACAACCCACTCGACTGCAAGCTCCTCCTTCGCAGCCTCCAGCTTCACTTTTGCGCTCCGCTCTGCATGAGCCATCTCCTCCAAGCTCGAAGCCTGGTTCTCAGAGTTAGCAAGGCTCTCTTAGAGAGTCGTCACCTTATCTTTGAGCCGGTTACACTCACGCTCGTTGGAAACAATAGCTACACGAGCTAAAAAACGATGGTGACAAAGGAAAAGAAGAATGATGTAAGTATGTTATATATATACTTTAAATGAAACTAACTTTTGTAGGTGCTTCGTACCTAGTAAGCTGCCCATTCAAGGGCGGCATCGAGCTTCGACCCTTCGGCCTCGCCTATGATGAAGATCAATTCGGTCTCCCCAACTTCTCAACTAGCTCAAGCCAGAGGCTCTAGCAAAGTTCGAAGTCCTATCCTCATTTCAAGAAAGGGGGCCAGGAGGGGGAGCCTCATCAAGGCACTCCGATCATCGTCATTGGGAGAAGGGCCGGAGCACAGTGAAGCGTCTTCTGAGGCTTCGGTCGACTAGCCTCTATCGGTCGACTCTGATGGAGTCCACCCCGCAGCAGGAACAGGCATTGGCCAAGATTTGCCTTTGCCCTTTCCAGGACCTGTCGCCTGCTTTGGAGCCACCTCCGATGCCAGAACTGTCTCTTGCGCCGAAGTCGGCAATGACACCAAAGCTGCCTCAGGCTCTAGGACCGACTCCGTAGAAGGGACCAACTCCACCAGAGCTAATTCTGTGAAACCCAAGGTATGTGCTATTATTTAAATGATGCAGGTAAAAGAAATTAGAAGCAAACTTCAATCGAGGCTTACCTTTGGCACCTTGTTGCCGGGTGAGCACTGGACTGCTCGGAGGCTCGAACATTTGGCCTACTGGAGTTTCTTCGGCCACAACAACTGTCACTTTGTCCAGAGCCAGGACCTCCGCATCTAGGGTCTGAACCCTTTTGGTATCGACTCCGCCTTGATCCAAAATAGGGGCATCTGTCTAGCCAGACAAAGTGACTTCAGCATCAGTCTTCCCAGGATCGCCCTCAACTATTGGCGCCACCTCCGCACCATCTTGGACGAAGGCCTCAATTCCCATCCAAGACTCTTCATCATCCCCCGTGACAAGAGCTTCGAACTCCTTCGCCGTCTATATGCCTGCGTCATCTCCCTCTTCAGATTGCTCCGGGACGAGACATGTGATTTTGAAAGAGTAAGCGCCTTCAATTTGCAGGC
Organism: Zizania palustris; assembly: GCA_019279435.1. NCBI lineage: Eukaryota > Viridiplantae > Streptophyta > Magnoliopsida > Poales > Poaceae > Zizania > Zizania palustris. The sequence goes on from JAAALK010000547.1 coordinate 157,120, forward strand.
CACCTTCTTCGCAGGTATCTTCACCTGGACCCGAAGACCTGATCTCAGCCTTCCTCTTCTTCGTAGCTTGGTCCGTTGCGAACTAGTCTGGAAGGGTTGGTGGCTCAACTCCGAGTACACTCCATACTCGGTTGAACCGCTCCCAAGTCCCTACCAGCTTCACCCTTCGCTCGTTTTCTACGAGCGTAGGGGCTCTGAGGACCTTCTCTGTAGCCCGAACAATTTATTCCGAAGTCCAAGTCATGTGCAGGGTTGAAAGATAAGATATCATCCGATTAATTTATTGAAGTAAAATCAATATTTGTGTATGAAACACCTTGATGAAGGATATGTAGAAAGCATACCTATGGAGTTCGAAGGAATTTCCCAAAGTCCTCCCTCTGGATTCTCTTCGAAAGTTAATTGGCCAGACGACCATTAGGGGAGGAATCTGGAGGCCGATGAATTCCTCTGCCAAGTCGTGCATGCTCATGCGACGACTCATGGAGTGCAGCAGCCCAAGATGGACCTGAAGTTGGCTCAGATCATGATGGATCTCCGCCTCCCTCCAGTACATGATCTCCTCTAAGGGCCCCTCAAAGCCTTAGGTCGACCCCACCTCTGCATAGAACCAATAGAGGATCCAGTCGGAGTAGCACCTATCGTTAATGGCCTTCACTGGGAATCGGTCTTGGAACTCGTCGCAGAGTTGGAAATTTATACTTTCGAAGGCAACCACCATATTCTCCCCTCCGAGTCCGGTGAATGTCTTGGGCTGACACAAAGCCTTGTGGAGAGCAGCGAAGATTTCTGCCCTCCCCGCACACCCTTCAGCCCGCATGGCCCACTCAAAAATGGCCAGGCGAGCGACTGCGTTAGGGGAAGTTGGGGGAGCATTACATGGAACAAGTCCAGTACCTCCGCCAGGAAGTCCACCGCCGGGAGCCTGAGTCCAGCTTTGAAAAAGTCTTCGAACACTACCACCTCTCCCACCTGTGGCACTAGAATCACCTCCTTTCCGGGAAGACGCACCTTTATTCTGGGCCCCATCTTCCCTAGTGACCGCTGCGGTGATCGTTTTCTTCGAACAAGATGATGCCCCCAAGCTATACGACTAGTCCGTATATTTGGCGGACGCCGGGCGGAGATTGTGAGGACCGGCAGGACTGGGGATTCTCTAAAGGCCCCACCGCCGTAGCCGCCGCCATTGCCTGCTGCCGAGCCAAAGTTGAAGCAGGCACAAGAGCTTTGTTGCTGGTCTTCGCCATCGGAGAAAGTAAGGGAACTAGGAGTGTGTGCTCAGGAAGAAGAAAGGAAGTATGCAAAAGTACTTGGTAAAGTGTCTAAAAATAACTTTTACTTTTCCTTTTATAGCACTTGGAATTCCTTGTACTGTACGTTACAGAGCAATGTTTGGGTTGCTCTGTTTCGGTTTCTACGCCATCATAACATGCAGGGTCATCTCATGAAGAGTTGTAACCATCGGAGAACGTGCGATTGTTAGCCTTCTTAGAGAGTAACGGTTCTAATTTGAGTCTAACGGCTCTGAAGGCTAATGGCTATTTTGGCTCTGAAAGAAATCTAACTCCGAGGCCACTCCCTTGGATAATAGCTTAAAATAGTTCAAAAGTGTGTATTGAATAACTTGTATTCGGTCCGTATTACAGGGTAAAACGGGGGGTATTTATAGGCCCAAACATTAAGGAAAAGACCTTTTTACCCCTCTATTACAACCGACATAGTGGAAACTATTCGGTACCCTTTATAGGGCCAAAATGGTAAAAGACTAATCTAATGAGAAAGAAGATAAGTCTTCCATCTTAGCTGGCAAAGAAACTCCCGGAAGGGTCCAAGTTCGAAGATATACTCCGAACTAAAGTTCGTCTCCATACTTCGAACTTGATTTACTGTATCCTCGGAGTTATATGCTGGAAACCTTTCACTTAATCACTGGCCTTTGTCCTGTTACTGCAATAACCCTGAAGATGGAATATTTTCCCCCAACAGTAGCCCCTCGAATACGCTTCTCCGCTAAATCTGTAATGTTAGGAGAGCAGTATACGCAAGAAAAATAATCATGCGTAGGGGTTAGCATATTTAGTCCATCTCCGAAATACGTGGAGATGCAAAACTTCGAATCAGCTTCTAAGAAAATTACATTCGAACTATCTTAGAATTAAGTCGAGAAGCCCGAAAGCCTTTTTAGACTTGGAAGAAATAGTCGTTGGCTTCTTTCTTCTAATGGAAGTTAGGCGATGCGTTAACTTCGCAACAAAATAACGGTTAAGAATGCGAAACGACAGATGTAAACGGTAAAAAATCGTGGTCTGGGCTATAAATAGAGGGCCCAGACCCTTCTCGAGTACCCTTCCATCGCTTTCGTGCAAACAAACCATCAAACAACCCTAGCCTCCATTCCTTCCTCTCAAGCAATCCATGCGATTCCATGGCAAAGACGAGTTTCAGAGTTCCTGGGGTGGCTTCAGCCTTGGCTCAACAGCAGGTTGCGGCTGCAATAGCGGTGACATCGGTGACAATGACTCCGGCTACAACAGTACCTGCAATGGCGGCGGCGGGGAGAAATCCCCAAAATGTTGGCCCTCATGACCTCTGGGAAAGAAGTTATTCCATCGCCAAGGCCCGAAGAAGTGGTTGTCTTCGAAGCCTTCTTCGAAGCTGGATTAGGGCTTCTGGCTGTTGACTTCCTGGCCGAGGTACTAGATTTATTCCACGTTACTCTCCCCCAGCTCTCTCTGAATGCAGTAGCACGCCTTGCCATCTTCGAATGGGCGTTGCAAGCCGAAGGTTGCGAAAGAAGAGCTGAGATCTTCGCAGCACTGCACAAAGCTTCGTGCCAACCCAAGACCTTCATAGGCCCCGAGGTGAAAAGATGGTGGTGGCCTTCAGAAGTATTAACTTCTGACTTCGAGATGAATATGCCCTTCGGTTTCCAGCCAAGGCCATGAATGCCAGATGGTACACAGACTTGATCCTTAAGTGGTTTTATGCCGAAGTTGGGGCGAGCAGCCGTTTAGCCGGACCCTTGCAAGATATCAACTTCCGAAGGGAAGCTCTCATGCATCCGGATCTAGGCCAGCTCGAAGCTCGCCTCAACCTGCTTCAAATAATTAGTCGCCGCCTGAGCATGCGGGACTTAGCGGAAGAATTCCTCAGACTTCAAATCCCTCCTCTGATGGCCAACTGGCCAATCACCTTCGAGGAAGATTCGGAGGGCGGCCTCCACAAAATTTCTTCGAACTCGAGCCCTGCAGGTAACTTCGAAAACAACATATATCATGTATATTTATTCGAAGAAATAACCAATGTTAACTCATTTTTCAGCCTCTTCAGCTCCTATAACTTTGGAGCAGATTGTACGAGCTTCGGAGAAGATTTTGGGAGTCCTGACTCCGGCCGAGAAGGAATGGAGGATTAAATTAGTTGGTACTTGGGAGCGGTCCAACCGAGTATGGGGGCTACTCGAAGTTGTTCCGCCCCCTCTTTTGGATTGGGTGCCTTCAGAGAAAGGGCCCAAAAAGAGAAAAGCCGAAGTTGGAGCCTCGAGCTCTGCCAAGACTCCACTGAAGAAGGTAGCTCGAAAGCCAAGAGTTGTTGCGCCTTCAAGCCCAATAGCTTCGGTCTCCGATTCCTCGGAGGATGAAGGCAGAATGCTTGTTGACCTGATCGACAAGGATGCAGCCCAAACTGATGCAACTATTGATGATGCTACGAGTGTGCCAGAGTCTCAAAGCAACCTTGGGCAAGTAAGAACTCTGGCTGCTCAAGAAAATTTACCGCAAGACGGAGCCCCTGTGAGCGAAGGTGGAGTCGAAGTTGCTATAGAATCAACTTTGATTCCAGGTGAAGCAACGACGGCCGCTCCCGAAGATGCTCCAACAGTCGAAGATTTGACTGTTGACTCCGACGAAGACTTTGAAGTAGCCTTCGACCCGCCAAGCAGTCCGATGCTCACTCGCCGACAAAACTTCGGAGGTAGACTTCACATAATTCCTTTGTTCTTTTTCTCTGCAAAATTATACATTGTATAATACCTTTGCTTCAATAGGATCTGCTTCTGTAGAAGAGGTCCTTCCCGAAGATACCAATCCTAGGACTTCGGGTACTCCGGAGCCAATTCCAGAAGTCGCCCAGATGGGACCTGGAAAAGGTAAAGGCAAAATGGACCCCCTCCCTTCTCCGAGCTCGGGATCAACTCCGTCTGAATCGACAGACGGAAACCAATCTACAGAAGGGGGTCAGTCTACCGGAGTTCCCCAAGATATGGCCCAGCGCTCCGGCCCCTCACCGAACGAAGACGACCAGAGGGCCTTGTCTATGCTCCCTCTTCTAGCTCCTTTCTTGGAGCGAAGAACCGGGCTTCAGACTTTGCTCGAGCCTTTAGATCGAGCTAGCCACGAAATCGGGGAGACGGACTAGGTGGCCATCTTGAGCGAGGCGGAGAGTTCGGAGCTTAACGCTGCCATGGAACGCGCAGCATACCAGGTACGAAGTATCTGCAAAACAAAATTAATTTAATGTACAAATAATTTCTCACCTTGGTTTTTTCTCTTTGCAGCAAATAGTCTTGGCCTGAGCTGCGAACATTTCAAATGAACGTGGAAGCCTTCGCCTTCGAGGGGAAATTATCACTCTTTAGCGAAATCTTAATATCTCCGAAGGTCGGGTTTCCCATTTAGACAACATGATTTCAGCGGAGCGTAGGGCCAGACAAAGCTTGGAAACTGCGAATAAGGAGCTCGAAGTAGAACAAATTGTGCTTCGGGCAGAAATAGAAAAGATGCGGGCAGAGCATGCCATGGTGGGGGCTGAACTTGTCAAGCTCCAAGAGGAAAAACCCAAAGCTATGGAGGAGGCTAGCCACCTACTTAACCAGAAGAATTCTCTAGCTACAGAGGCAGCTAGGCTCTCTGCTGTGGTGGAGGAGTTGACCTCTGCGAAGGACGGTTTACTTGACGACAAGCTGAAATCGGAGAAGGTGGCTGCGGAGGTCATGAACCAACTGCTAGGTGTTCTAGAGTACTTCGGTACTACTGCGACACATCCTTCAAATGACAACGCTTCTTTACTTCGGTGGTTAAAAATGATCCAAGGAGCTACGAAGACGATGAAGACTGCAGGCATTCGGTACGGAGAACTCTCTGGACAAGTGGCTGCTATCGGCATACTTCGCTACTACGAAGATCTGGCAATAACGATAACTCTGAACGCAGAGGCGACTCCCATCACCTTCGACAAGAATCGGCTTCTCAATCCTTCCGAAGACGTGGTCGCTGCTTGGCAAGCCTTCCAAGCTTCATGGAGAGCCGAAGGTCACACTGCGATCAAGGCTTGGATTGATGAAGGGCAACGCCAAAAGCAAGCTCGGTTGCAAGCTTCGAGCAGCCAGCCTCCGCCAAACCCGCAGGTTTAGATTTATCTTAGGATCTCGACTATGTAAAGCATCATGCTTTTGTACAATTATGAATGAAAATTTGCTTATCATGTTTTTAGGCTTTGCCTCATATGGAAGATATCGAAGTGTTAGACGTTAACGAAGAACTCCGCCTACTATGGGCTACCTTCGATATTTTAAAACTTCACAAGCGCCCTCGATTTTTATTTCCTCGGGATAGCTCTGGTGCGATTACGCCCGAAGTAAGCAAAGACATACTGTCTTATATTAAAGAGGAAGAAAAAGAAGTTAACTTGGAAACTTCATCTTCCGAAGACATTGCATGGTCCGAAGATGAAGATGAAGCTCAAGGTAAAAAGCTTGAAGAACTTGGAAGCTGGGAAAGGAGCCCCGAACGACTTCGAACTTGGGCTGAGCTTCAACAAGAGCAGAAAGACATTAGAGCTGCAAAGGGAGGTAGGAGAGTTAAATGCAAAGTTGTTAGAACTCTCGGCTCTGGAACTAGTCGTTCCAACCTTAGCTCTAGAGATCGAAAGGGTCTTCGATTCCTTCTTGGTATAGATACCGATTTTTCATGATGTAATCATATTTGTTCGAATAATAAATATCGATTTAAAATTGTCTCCCTATTTACCAGCCCCTCTTTGGGCCTAAGCAACTTCGAACTATATTCAAAGATGGTTAGGCGCAAAGAAAAACTTAGGAGTACAATTTTGGGGGTTCGGAGCCCCTCAGCAATTTAAAGATTGATTAAAATCTTATAAAATGTCTTCGACTATTTGGAGTCTAAAGATTGGTAACTTAGTACCTTATGTTTTGAAAGAAATCACTTTGGACAACTTCCCGGACACTTTAGTGTCCTAAATGATTTGTCACTTTGGACTTTTTTTAACAGACATTCGAAGCTCATGAGCTCAAACTCTGTTTTGTTTTGGCCTCCTTCGGACTCTTTTTGCGAATTCTGTCAAACCAGTGGTTTGGAGTTCGCAGTGGTCTCCTTGGACTCTTTTTACGGATGCCTACAAGCCGGTGGCTTGGACTCCGCATCATTTGGTCTCCTTGGACTCTTTTTACGGATGTCTACCAGCTGGTGGCTTGGACTCCGCATTCTGTGGTCTCGGGCTCTTTTTACAGATGCCTACAAGCCGGTGGCTTGGAGTCTGGGCTATTTCAGCCCACCACATCGGAAACTTTGGACCAGTGGTCCGAAGTCCGAAAAATATGATTCAAATTAATGACACTTCCCTCCCGGTCAACTCCGCTATTCTAGTGCGTCCACTTGAAAGTGGGAAGTTTATGGGGGGTAGGCATTATCTGAACCATATGCTTTATTGATTCGGAAAATGTTTACAAATGATTACAAGGAGTCCCTATGCGAAATATCGCTTTAAGTGCTCCGCATGCCATGTATGCGCTAACTCTTCACCTTCCAAATTAGCTAACTTAAAAGAACCAGGACGCCCTGAGCGAACAATTAAGTATGAACCTTCCCATTTATTTCCTAATTTCCCTAGTGCTATGATACTTCGCAAAACGAGATGACCTGGCCTAAGTTCATTAATCTTGACCTTCGGGTCGAACCAAGTCTTCGTCTGGTGTTGATACTTTGACAAATTTGCAACAGCTCGAAGTCTTGTTTCTTTTGTTAAATCAAGCGAAGTTTGTATTTCTGCTTCTATTTCCGGTTTGGTGCTGCGAAGTGATCCTCCTTTGAGCTCTGTTGGTGTCATAGCTTCATCTCTGAATAATAGTCTGAAAGGAGTGAAACCGGTAGACCTTGTCTGAGTTGTCCGGATGGACCATAGGATTTTTGGGAGCTCTTCGGTCCACAATCCTTTTGCCATTCCCACTATTCTTCGATTCAGCCCTGACAAGATATTACCATTGGCTCTTTCAACAACTCCATTAGACTGAGGATGTCTTACTGCAGCAAAACATAGTTGGATGCCTAGGTCTTCACAGAATTTCCTGAAAGGTTCTGCATCGAACTGTGTTCCATTATCCACTGTCAGCTGCCGATGCACTCTGAACCGGCATATAATATTCTTCTAGAAAAATTTTTGTACATTATTCGAAGTGATAGCTGTTAGGGGCTCTGCTTCGACCCACTTTGAAAAGTATTCAATTGCTACCACTGCGAACTTCAAATTTCCTTTTGCTACTGGGAAGGGACCAATAAAGATCCATGCCCCATCTGGCCATGGGCCATACTGGAGCAATGACTTGAAGAGCTGTTGGTGGGCGATGACTCCTTCGTCCAATCCACTGACATCCTTGGCAAGTGCGGACCAAGCTCTCCGCATCAGCCACTATTGTAGGCCAATAAAGCCCCTGGCGAAGTGTTTTTCCTGCCAAAGCTCGAGGGGCTAGATGGCTACCGCAAAGTCCTTCATGAATTTCTCGAAGAATTTCTTGACCTTCGGCTTGAGATATACATCGGAGCATAGGGGAACATACTCCGGCCTTGTATAAAATACCGTTGATTATGTGATAATTCCGAGTTCTGAGCTTTAACCTCGAAAGTTGTGGCCCTTCGGACATATTTTCTTCTCCTTGCAACAATTCCATGATTGAACTTCGCCAATCTGTACATGGAATGCAAAGGACTTCCGCAGCAGGAATTTGTGGCACCGAAGTTGTACTGAGTTCTTCATAAAAAGCTTCTTCTGGTATGTCCATAGCTCCGGCTGCAGCTTTTGCTAAGATGTCAGCTTGCATATTTTCTGCTCTAGGTATACTCCGGATGGAAATCCCTTTAAATGCTACTTCGATCTTACGGATTCCTTCTAAGTACTTTGCAAGCTGTGGATGCCGAACTTGAAAGCTCTTGTCTACGTGCCCTGCTACAATCTGAGAATATGTCTTAATAAAAACTCTTGTAGCCCCTAGAGCACGTGCCATTCGAAGTCCCAATAAAATTCCCTCATACTCTGCTGTATTATTGGTAGACTTAAAGTTGAGTCTTGCAGAGTACAGTGCCTTTTGCCCTGAAGGCGAAATTATCACAGCTCTGACACCTGCTCCAGATGCTTGGAAAGCTCCATCAGAATAAATAGTCCAAATCCCTTCACTTGGCTTTTCCGGAGCCCATGCTGCAGGGGGAGTCCATTCTGCCACGAAGTCCACCAACACTTGTGACTTAATTGCTGTTTTTGCCACAAAGGATATGCCGAAGGGTCCTAACTCAACAGCCCACTTCCCAATTCTTCCAGTGGAATCCTTACTTCGGAGCATATCCCCCAAAGGATATGAAGTTGGTACAATTACATTAGGTGCCAAAAAATAATGCCTTAGCTTCCTCGAAGCAATTATCAGAGCATAAGTGAATTTCTCAAGCTCAGAATATCTTGTTTTTGCTCCTGACAATGCTTCGGACACAAAATAAACTAGATTCTGTACCAACTTCCCGTTGAAATCAACCTCTCTGACAAGGACTGCACTGACAGCAGAGCCAGTGGCTGCAAGGTAAAGGAGTAGGGTTTTGTCCGCAACAGGCACCATGAGTGTAGCAAGGTTACTGAGATAATTCTTAATATCTTCGAAGCTCTTTTGACACTCCGGTGTCCATGCAAAATCTTTCAATGCTTTGAAAATGGGCAAACTTCTCTCCGCAGACCTTGCTAGGAATCTGCTAAGTGCTGCAAGACGACCGGTCAGCTTTTGCACTTGCTTTAAATTCTCTGGGGAGCCATCCTTTGCAACGCAGTTATCTGAGTGGGGCTAGCTTCGATCCCTCTGCTTGAAACTAGATACCCTAACAATTTTCCAGCTTGTGCCCCGAAGATACATTTTTCGGGGTTAAGACGGATCCCACATGCCCGAAGGCTATTGAATGTTTCTGCTAAGTCTAGGCTATGTTGGTGCTTTAAAGCACTCTTTATTACAATATCATCCATATAGGCATCTACATTGCGACCTAATTGATGACCTAGAGCCTTAGCAATTAACCTCGAAAAAGTAGCCCCGGCATTTCTTAAACCAAAGGGCATTCTTACATAACAAAAGACTCTTGAAGGAGTTACGAAGCTTGTCTTGATTTCATCTTCGCGCTTTAACCAGATTTGATGATAGCCAGAGTACGCGTCGAGGAAGCTTAATAACTCCGAACCGGCAGTGAAGTCGACCAATTGATCAATTCGGGGCATGGGGTAGGGGTCGCGGGGGCATGCTTTATTCAGGGATGTAAAATCAATACACATGCGCCACTTCCCGGAAGATTTCTTCTTAACGAAGACTGGGTTGGCTAACCACTTCGTATGGGCCACTTCTCTGATAATCCCAGCCTTCAGCAACTTTTCAACTTCGTCTTTAGCGAGGATAGCTCTCTCCGTAGACAACTTCTGGAGTCCTTGTCTAACAGGCCGGGCCTTCGGGTTCACAAGCAGACTGTGCTCAATAATATCCCGACTGACTCCGGTGATGTCTTCATCAGACCAAGCAAAGACATCTAAATTCTCCTAACTACTTTCTCTAACGAAATAGCAACTTCTGAAGGCAAGTTTTTGCCAAATTGAAATAAATATTCCTTGCCATCTTTGACAATAACCTTCATTGCAATCTCTCCTTTGGGGCTTGGCCTTGGGAAGGATTTCTTTGAAGATTCATTGGGAGCTGGGAAATCCTCCGGGTTATCTTGCACATTATTCACCTGTCTCGGATCAAGAGGAGGGCCATGACCATACTCCGCTCTTCGTGCAATGGCCTGATCTCCGAAAACAGTGAGCACTCCCGCCTGTGTGGGCATCTTCATACATAGGTAATTGTGATGCACCACAGCTCCGAATTGATTCCACATGCCTCTTCCGAAGATGACATTGTATGCATATGGAGCATCTACAACATCGAAGATCACTTCCTCTGTCCTGGCCAGTGGCCCCTCTCCGAAAGTTACTTCCATGCCAATTTGGCCGAGGGCATCAAGAGGGGGTCCTGCAAAGCCTTGTAAAGGACAAGCTGCTGGGAGAAGGTGCTTTCTGGAGATGCAAAGTTGATCAAAAGCTTGGACAAAAATAATATCTGCCGAACTCCCTCCGTCAATTAGCACTCTCCGAACCTCAGTTCCTGCTATGTCGGCAGTGATGACGAGTGGGTCTGCATGTGGAAATTTTATACCAGCTGCATCATCTGCGGAAAAAGATATTGGCACATGGGACCATTCGTGCATAGCAGCTGCAGACGAAGAGGTTCCAATATGGCCCACTTCTCTAACATATTCTCTTCTCTGCCTCTTTGACATACTTCCGAGGGTCCCTCCTCCGGAGATGGGGAGGACTACTCTTTTCCCTCGATCTTTCCCCTCTTCTTGCTTCGGAGGTGGCATAACATTGACCACCAGAGGTCGTCTTGCAGGGTCGAAGTTCTCTATTCGTGCCACAGCCTGTATAGGATCCGGATGCACTGTGGTCGAAACTCGGTCAGTAGTGCCTCGACCTGAAGTTCTTTCCATATACTCTCCTCTTAGAGTTAGTATAGATTTGCACGCATCAGTTGTGTGACTCTGATTTTCACCATGAATAAAGCAGAAAAAGGTCTGGGCTTTGCCAGCCGGTTTCCCTGGCGGCCTCCAGCCGCTGGTCTTGCTTCCTGAAGGTTGCAGAGCCCTTTGGACAAACTTCTGCGGAGGTGCGATGTTCAAAACTTCTGAACGAGGATGCTTTTGCCCCCGACGCCTGTCATGCTGAGCTTCGAAGCTAGGCCCTTGTGGCTGTGCTGAAGTTTTCACTTCAAATTTAACTTCTTGCAGTATCGATGGGGTTGCAGCAGTTCTCCGAAGTCATCCCTCTTCTGACCTTGCATATTCTTCGAAATAAGACATCAACTGAGAAACAGAAGATATATTTTTCCGATGAAGTTTATCAAGGAAGCCTGCATGAATAACTCCCTCTCGAGCTGCGTCAACTACAGAAGACGTAGTTAAACCTCGAATTTGCGACTTCGTATGAGTGAAGCACTTGAAATATTGTCTTAAAGTCTCTCCGGGAAGCTGCTTCACCTGGAAAAGGCTTCCTGTTGACATTGGGGGTACGAAGGTACCCTGGAAGTTACTCACGAACTTCTTTCTCAACTGCCCCCATGAACTGATTGATCTTGGCTTCAGAGACAAGAACCACCGCAATGCCACTCCTTGAAGAGCTAGGGGAAACATTTTGCCATAGTGTCCCACACTCCTCCACTGGCTTCAATTGCTAATGCATAAGAACGGGCGAACTCTCTAGGATCTTCATCTCCGGAATATTTGCAAAGCTTCGAAGTTTTGAACTTAGGGTCAAAGCGCACTTTCTGCAACTCAAGATGCAGCGGAGATTCAGTGTCGAAGGAGGCGTTCTCTGGGGCTTCGGGATAAGGAAGTTCGTCGTCTTTATGCACTTCGGGGATGACTGGGGTGGCCTGAGAACGAAGCCTATCTGCGGCTTCTTGCCGCCACCTTGCTACTTTAGCTTGGAGACTGGCCATTTGAGCAGCCATATCACCGAGATCGTCTTCATCTCCTCCAGAAGGATCTTCCGGGTCTCGAGAACTGTAGGCATCGGTTCGAAGTGGAACTTAAGGTGGAAGAGGGACTCCGGCTGGCCGAAGTATAGATGGAGTTGGCGGAGGAACTCCGTATGCTCGAGGAAGGGGAATCCCTTCTGGAGTTTGAGGTGGAGGAAACGTCAAAGGCCCTCCGACCTCAACTGTGTTTGAAGATCTTGCTCCGGAGGTCCGCGGGGACCTCCGAATAGGACTACTACCTACACTCTGCTTCGGAGGCATGGTTTGAGAACTTGGTAGAGAACGAAGTTTTTTGGACTAGGTTCCCCACGGACGGCGCCAACTATTGGCGTAAAAGATTACGCTAACAGGTTTCTAAAGGTTAGAAACCAACAAACGAAGTGTTTGTGAAGTAAACTATTTCAAGCCTCCGAAAGGATAATAGCTTAAAATAGTTTAGAAGTGTGTATTGAATAACTTGTATTCGGTCTGTATTACAGGGTAAAACGGGGGGTATTTATAGGCCCAAACATTAAGGAAAAGACCTTTTTACCCCTCTATTACAACCGACATAGTGGAAACTATTCGGTACCCTTTATAGGGCCAAAATGGTAAAAGGCTAATCTAATGAGAAAGAAGATAAGTCTTCCATCTTAGCTGGCAAAGAAACTCTCGGAAGGGTCCAAGTTCGAAGATATACTCCGAACTAAAGTTCGTCTCCATACTTCGAACTTGATTTACTGTATCCCCGGAGTTATATGTTGGAAACCTTTGACTTAATCACCAGCCTTTGTCCTGTTACTACAATAACCCTGAAGATGGAATATTTTCCCTCAACACCTACGAAGAATATTAAACGGTATCTTCGAAGTTGGTTGTAATTAGAGGGTAAAGGAGTCTTTTCCCAATGTATTCTGTCTATAAATACCCCTCTTCGCTCTGTAAAGGGCATCGAATACTCAGATATTCAATACATACTTCGAACTATCTCAAGCTATTATCCAACCCGGAGGCTTGGAATAGTCCTTTTAAACAAACACATCGTTTGTTAGTCTTTCAAGTCTTTAAACTGTTAGCGTAATCTTTTACGCCAACAGCTCTGGTTTAAGGAAAGCCGAGCCAAAAGTAGAAAATTCACTAAGACTTTTAACAAGCCTAAGGCCGAGGTGCACATCATGGAGCACTTTGATGAGGAATCATCGGAGAGCGAGGATGACTCGGCCAACATGTACACCGCAAAGTGGACTTGGTATAGCAAGGCCAAGCCGGTTACTTGCTCTGAGTTACGACCGTCTCCCACTACGAGTCGGCCTAGCGAAATAAAGTATTCCTTCAACATGACCAAGTGCAAAATAATATTTGATTTTTTGTTAAAGAACAAGCTCATCAGATTGCTGAAGGGTCACGTCATCCCAATTGTCGACGACTTGAAGAAGCGAGCTTACTATAAGTGGCATGATCATCATTCTCATTCTACTATTGATTACAATGTGTTTTGTCGATGGGTTCAATCGGCCATAGAAGAAGGATGGTTGAAGTTGGATACAAATCCCATAATGAAGCTCGACCAGGACCCTTTCCCATGAACACCATTGATCTCGATGGGAAGAAGGTGCTAATTCGGCCCAAGCAGGTTGGGTCGGCTAGGGGAAGGAGGTCGTGATCAAAGATCCTCATATGCACACACTCGTGCTGAAGAACCCTGAGATAGGAGTATGGAAAGTGAACACAAACACATCGTCGTCGACTACAACCCGCAAGAAGCTGAAGGTGACATACGACATGCTGCTACAAAAACACAAGAAGAGGGCCGAGAAGGCAAACACTCGGCTAGGACCCGCAGCGAGGCTGAACCCTCCTCAAAAGAGTGGGTTCAGCCCACGATAGGCGAGACCACTGGATAAACCTTTTCCTCCACTATCGTATCACTTGAATATGGCATAGTGGCCTCCGTGCTATTTTCCGCCTCTCGGGTACCCCACGTTCTACTATATTGCTCCATTTGTACCTTACAAGTTTTATAACATGCAGAATCAAATAGGTGCGGCGAGGGGCGACGTCTTCGATAGATTGTACGTCGCACCGTGAGGGAGTCCGAATGAGATATCCAAGGCCATTGTGGTAAAGGTGGGGTCCTAGGACATCCCAATCCCTAACGGGCCCCCCTCGGAGCAAGATGGAGGCAAACCATAGAAGGCACCCAAAAAGAAGACCATCGGTCTGACTGCAGCCCCTAGGCTAGTCAGACCGCCTTCACCACCCTGGTCTGACTGGACTACTATGGTCGGTCTGACCGGCCTTTTTTAGGCACCCAGCACCAGTCGGTCAGACCGTCCCACCCTGGTAGGTTCGATCGATAGAACCTGATTCGACTGGCCCAGTAAGGCCAGTCTGACCAACAGTACACAAGAATAGAACTCCGCTAAGCGCAAAAATGTCGAGGCTGATCTGAGCAATTCTAGTTCGGCCAAAAATTATAGAAGCAAGTTTGTGGCACCCGGCACTAAGTTGCAGCCTTCATGGGCACCTCCAGGCATGACAAAGTCCTAGAAGAGGTGGCTACAAAGTCTTTGAGCCTAGGAGATGTGCAAGAAGAAGGCCGAGGTTGAGTGAGACACCATCTTTGAGGATATTCATCCTCGATCAGTGACGAAGCAGGTTTGGAAGCCCAAGTCGGTTGCTGTAAACAACCGATCTCCTACTCCAAGCAATGACGAGGATGATCTGATGGACGATGACTACACGCCCATCTCTGAGGGGCCCCATCCTCAAGCGATGGACGTAAACGTCGTCATGCTTCCCACTGAGTTTGCTCTTTCATGGGACGAGGCTGAGATCGCTCAGTTGAGCCTCGGCCCACGAGAGGCCATTTTTGAGAAACCCGAGGATATGCCTCGTCACTTGAAGCCTCTCTATATCAAGGGGCATATTGACGGGAAGCCAATCTCCAGGATGCTTGTAGACGGAGGTTCCACCATCAACCTAATGTCATACTCTCTATTGAAGAAGCTCAGTAGAAATGAAGACGACCTGATGAAGACTAACTTGATGCTCAACAGCTTCAACGGAGAGAGCTCCAAGGCCAAGGGTGTACTTTCTTTGGAGCTGACGGTGGGCAACAAGACATTGCCGATAGCATTCTTCATCGTCGATGTGCAAGGTAATTATAGTGTACTACTTGGACTCGATTGGATTCATGCCAATTGTTGTATTTCGTCTACTTTGCACCAGTGTATGATTCAATGGGACGGCGATGATATAGAAGTCGTACCAGCTAACACTTCGGCCCAGGTTGCTTTGGCCGATGTGTCTATCGACGTCGTCCATGATAAGGTAGAATGCTTGTCAAGTAGAGATATCTCATATTACGACTTTGTTAGCGTGTCTAAGGGATGCTTTGTTATAGTGTCTATAAAGTCGGCTGGTGTAACACGACTATCTTTAAATTAGTTGTCATGTCTAGTAAAAGTAATATTGATTGGCTAAAGTCCCGTGTAGAGCAGTATCGGTCTTCTAAAGACGGTCTTGTCGAAGCCATTGAAGATTTTAGTGAAGTTGAAAAGTTAGGTCAAGGTTTTGTGTCGATCGACCCTCAAAATTTGCAGGCTGATGAAAAGGCCGAAGTAATAAAATTGCTTCGGTCGTAAGTCGATTGTTTTGCATGGGAGTATAGTGAGATTCCCGGACTTAGCCGTGAGCTCGTAGAGCATAGACTACCTATCAAACCTAGGTTTAGGCCTTGTAAATAGTCCCCTCATCACTTTAATTTGGCCATGTATGACCGAGTTAAAGAGGAGATAGAACGACTACTAAAGGCTGAATTTTTTAGGCTATGCAGGGATGCTGAATGGGTTGCTAACATTGTGCCTATAGAGAAGAAAGGGAGTGGCAAGATTCGTGTATGCATTGATTTCGGGAATTTGAACAAGGCCACTCCGAAGGACGAGTACCCCATGTCAATAATTGACATGTTGATCAACGATGCTTCAGGACATAAGGTACGAAGTTTTCTTGATGGCAACGCTGGTTATAATCAAATCTTTTTGGCCGAAGAGGACGTCTACAAGACAGCCTTTCGATGCCCTAGGTTTTGTCGGCTTGTTTGAGTGGGCTGTGATGATGTTTTGTTTAAATAATGTTGTCATGACTTGCTAGGAGTTATGCTAGAGGTCTACATAGATGATGTTGTAGTTAAATCGGATGCTATGGGAAACCATTTATCCGATTTGAGAGTTTCTTTTGAAAGGATGTGTCAGTATGGCTTAAAAATGAACCCACTCAAGTGTGATTTTGCCGTGTCGGTGGGCAAGTTCTTAGAATTTATGATTCATGAAAGAGGTATTGAAATTGATCCTAGAGCTGAAGATTAAGAACTTTGAAGCGCTGACATGCAAAAGAGATGTACAAAAGTTACTAAGAAAGGTGAATTATTTGTGCCACTTTATATCTAACTTGTCTGAAAGATTGTTGCTTTTGTCCCCATAATTCGGCTAAAGAACGAGGCCAAATTAACCTGGAGGCAAGTCAGCAACATGCTTTTGAGCGTATTAAGGAGTGCTTGTCATCACTGTCTGTGGTAAGAGCACCAAAGAGCTGGGATTCCATTTCGGCTATACGTTGCTGCAGAAGATAGCGTGATAGGAGCTGTGTTGACTTAGGAGGTGGAGGGAAAGGAGTACATCATCACATTCTTGAGTCACTGCCTACTAGATACTGAGATGAGGTACGTGTTTTTAGAACGATTATATTTATCACTTTATTATGCATGTACCAAACTTCACCACTATCTTCTATCTGGCACATGTACTGTGACTTGTCAAACTGATGTTATAATATACATGTTGCAAAAGCTGATTTTGAGTGGGAGAATCGCAAAGTGGGCATATGCTTTAATTGAGTATGATTTGGCTTATGAACCATTGGAAGCTATGAAAGGTCAAGTTGTTGCAAATTTTATAGTGGATCACAAGGTAGATGTCAATTGGAGTGGTGATGCTTCTCTGATTGAAGCAGTGCCATGGAAACTTTACTTTGATGGTTCGTCTTGCAAGAATGGCCAAGGTGTTAGAGTTGTGCTCACATCACCTACTGATATGAGTTTCGAAACCTCGACCCGATTAGAATTTCCTTGTACTAATAACCAAGCCGAATATGAAGCTCTATTGTTAGGACTTGAATTGTTAAGCTCCATGGGTGTTAAATATTTTCATGCACATGGTGATTCCCTATTAGTTGTTCAATAAGTAGCTAGAAGTGCTCAATGTTTTAATGGTTTACTAAATAGTTATTGGGATAAATGTCTAAACATAATTGCTACTTTTGATAATTTTGAGATTTCACATGTGTCTAGAGAAGCAAATTCAGTAGCAAATGACTTGGCTCAGCAAGCATCTGATTACCCAATTAAAAAAGGCAAATTTTTCACACAAGAAAAATTGATGCAATGATTTATTTTTAACATGCGAGTCAGAACACATGGGTCTGACCGACCTAACATGACTGGTCCAACCGCAGGTATGTAGTCGGTCTGACCGGCCATGCAAGGCTGGTCTGACCGCCCTGTGCTAGCCGTCTAGCAATGGCCGGTCTGACTGGCCCTCTATGGCCAGCCTAACTGCCCCGTGTCAGGAGATTTCAAGGCGCGGGAGACAGGTTGGAATTAATAATTTGGACACCAATTCGAGCGAGGATTTGGCGAGTACTTCAAAAATCATGAGGGGGATTGGAGGACTCCAATTATTCAATATTTGAAAGATCTAGTAAGCGGGTTGATCGGGAAGTTCGGTGGAAAGCATTTAAATTTGTATTACTCGATGATGAGTTATATCGCCGAACAATTGATGGAGTACTTTTGAAAAGTTTGAATGTCGATCAGTCTAAACTTGCTTTGGGTGAAGTACATGAAAGTCTTTGTGGTATTCATTAGTCGGCCCAGAAAATGAGTTGGATGCTTAAAAGAGTGAGTTTTTATTGGCCGACTATGACTGAGGATTGTTTTAAGTACTATAGAGGATGTGAAGCTTGTTAAAGGTTTGGTAATATTCAGCTTGCTCCTGCATCTTTACTTAATCCTATTATGAAACCATGGTCGTTCTGAGGTTGGGCCTTAGAGTTCATCAGCCAAATTTATCCTTCCTCTTCAAAAGGGCATCGGTTCGTGTTGATGGCTATGGATTACTTCACTAAGTGGACCGAGGCTGTGCCTCTCAAGAACATGGTGCAGAATGAGGTAATTGATTTTATCTTGAAGTACATTATACATAGATTTGGTATTTATCAAACTCTTACCACAGATCAAGGTGCTTTATTTGTTTCTAAAGAAGTGTGTGATTTTGCCGAATCTTATGGTATAATGTTGATAAACCTTTCACCATACTATGCTCAGGCCAATAGTCAGGCCGAGTCTAGTAATAAAACTATGATTAAACTTATTAAGAAAAAGATTGAAGAGTTTCCTAGAAGGTGGCATGAAATGCTTTCTAAGGCGTTATGGGCATGTAGAGTTGCAAAGCATGGTGCCACCAAAGTAAGTCCATATGAGTTGGTGTATGGACAAGAAGCTGTTTTACCCATAGAGGTGAATCTTGGCTCGTTGAGGTTACTTAAGAAAGACGGCTTATCGGTCGATGAGTATGAAACTCTTTTGAAGGATAATTTGGAAGAAGTGATCAGTAAGATATTAAGAGCTCTAGAGGCAATAGAAAGATACAAAAGAAGAGTGATTAGAGCTTATAATAAGAAGGTAAGAGCAAAATCGTTTCAAGTTGGTGACTTGGTTTGGAAGACGATTTTGCCTTTAGGAACTAAGATCCCAAAGTTTGGTAAATGGCTGCCTAGTTGGGAATGTCCTTTTAGAGTTGTTGAAATCGATCCAAGTAATGCATATTTGTTAGAGTCTCTTCAAGGAGAGCGATTTCGTAGAGCTTTGAATAGTAGGTATTTGAAAAAGTACTTCCCAAGTGTGTGGCAAAATGCTTGTAAGTGTCGAAAGACCAATATGGAGTATATCACCCTTAGCTCGTGCTTTTGGCTCACAAAAGTTTGGCAAAACGCAGGGGGGCATCTGTTGATAGAAAAAAATGGCATTAATGGTCAAAATTGTCAAAATATCACTTTTTGTAATTTAGACAGAAAATATGCCAGACCTGGCACAACCGGTCGAACTGGCCATGTAGGTCCGGTCTGACCGGCCATGTAGGCTCGGTCAGACCATCCATATGGGTCCGGTCAGACCGACCCAATCCAAGTCCGAGTCCAATTAATTGATTTTGAGGTATTTTTATCCCTAATTAATTTTTAACGACTTGAACTCATATCTAACTCAAATTAGAGCCCAGGCACGTCATGTACAACCCCTATAAATATAGGGGCAAGGCTGATTCAACGGTCTCTCTCCCCAAAAACCCTAATAGATCCAATATATTATTTACCTTGAATCGTACCTTTACTTTTCAATCTACTTCCTTGCCCTAGGATTAGTTTAACACGTTCATCTTTCTTGGTTTGCGTTGTAAACCATCCATCTGCCGTGTCATAATCACGGTATGCCTTGTTGACTTGCCTATGAATCACCCGTTTAATCCACATAACAGATTTTTATTATTTTATCGTTTTTATCGGTAATTTGGTCTCTTGGCCGAATTACCACTGGTTTCTTGGTGTTTTACAGAGTTTTCTTCTTCATAGTCATTGCCAAGAAGTTTTAGATCCATCCAATATCTCTAAGTTAGTCATCGGAGCCCGAAAATCACTTTCTAGGGCATGTCGGTCTAACCGGAGGCACTACCCCGGTCTGACCGGCCCGTGTCACGCTGTCATCTGACGCGCCGGCACGCAGCGGACTAACCAGCGGCATGAGGCCGGTCTGACCAGGCTTCGAATAGCAGTCTGGTGAGGAGCCATGTTGAAAAGCATGGGCCTCATGGCTCCAGATGTGATGAGTGATTGTCAACGGAAGTCAAAGAGGACACGAAGAGAAGAGAAGACCTGTTGTGTCTAGGTCGCATGTCACTCAGGTACACGGGCAGCGAGCGACTGTCGGGCAGAGGGGCCGTGAAGTCGGGCTGGCCCAATCCGGGTACATGGGCTAGGAGAAATAGAGGATCCACTGGGCTATTGACCGGGATTGACTCAGATACACGGGCGACGAGCGATTGCCGGGCTGAGGGAGCTGCAGAATCAGGCCGGCCCAATCCGATCTACCCGGTGCGAAGACGGTGGACACTTTGTCAGTTTCGGCACAAAACTGACCGCTGATTTCGGATCCGACCGTTCTGAGGCGAAGCCGTAGCTGCTACGAAAGCTCCGAATTAGGACAAGTTATCTTTATTTAGGTTTTTACTATTTTGCCTTTAGGCCCACAATCTATCAGTCGAGTCTGTAAAAAATCCTAAGGGCATTTCGGTCTTTTCCATTTTTTATTCAGTGTCTGTAAAAACCCTAGGGGTATTTTTGCATTTTCCCATTTATTGGGCTGCCTATAAAAAGGCTCCAATTTCGTAGGGTTAGGGTGACCCTTTTCAGAAATCACTTTACTAATTCCAAATTTTGGGTCACTTTTTCCACGGTGTTCTTCTTCCTTCGCCGTCGTCATGTTGTCTTCTCTCCACCCGTTTTGCAGAGTATTTTTTCCTTCTCGGTCTTTATCCATGCGCTCTCTTGATTTTTCCGTTAGCCTATAGATAGAACCTGGCGCTACGAAGCTACAAGCGGCAGCAGCATGTGCGGCGCAGTACTCCGTGCGTAGCAACCAGGCTGCCAGTAGCTAGGGTGGCTAGCTGGTTCTACAGTGCCTCAGCTAGCTACGGGCATGGATTTTGAGGAGCTTCATCCGCACTATAGTTCTTAGAAGCTTCCGCCATGAACAGGACAAAAGGTTAGTACTAATTCTTTTTTCTCGATCCACGTGTAGTACATCATTTTATTTCTGGATGGTCTATGCTTTATTCACTTGATCAGTAGTTAATTGTTAGATTGAATCAAGAATACTCACTGATTTTTTAGAGCACTATTATTGTCTGGATTTATCTTGTCATTTTAAATGCAAGTAACACTGTGCTTGTTCATGGTCATCAATAGCCTGTGAATGATGAATATCTTTATGCGCTTGATAGATTCTCTGGATTTTGATGAAACCATAGTGAAGATGCTACTTGTTGTGTGATTGTCTTTAATCTGCCTTTAAACACTATGTTGGTGTCTTTTCAATTAGGACACCGGTCGTTTTTAGGCTTGATTACTTTTGGCATCGGTGTTTTGATTTGTTTCCGCAAACTGTTTGTTTGAGGTGCGTTGGGTGTTGGGAGTAGGCCATTAATTCATAAGAATTTTTTAGGCACCCATTCACCCCCCTCTAGTCGCTACTTTCGGTCCTACAAGTGGTATCAGAGCCTGGTTAGGGTTTTTCCATACCTTAACCAGTTCTAAACCTAGGTAGTGATCATGAGTTCTTCTGGAAAGGTCCCGTCCCTGGAAGCTTTTGGCTATACTTATTGGAAGACTCGCATGTGAGCCTATCTCATGAGCCATAGCTCGGACATTTGGGAAATTTGTGTTCACGCTAGTTTCACCATATTGCCTGTTGCTGAGCGTACATCCCATGATATAATTGCCCAGCATCAGAACAACAACAAAGTGGTGAACATTTTGTTTTCTGGTTTAGGTCCCACTGAATTTGAGCGTGTGAGCCATCTCAACACTGCTAGAGAGATCTGGGCTACCCTCCAGGCACACCATAAGGGGACAGCCTAGGTCAAGGCTCGGCTCTATCAGACCTACCGGCGTGAATATGAAAATTTCACACATAAGTTGGGTGAATCTGTTGAAGCCTTGTTTGGTCGTTTTCAATCGATCATCAACAAGCTTCAAACCAACAAGGCCGAGGGAGTTCAGCTGGTCTTAGATCATGAGCAGGAGCTCAAGGTTCTTCATACCTTGGACCCTAAGATCTGGGAGATCAAGGTATCCTCTATCATTGAGAGCACCTCTTAAGATACCTTGACAATTTCATAGTTGTTCAGCAAGCTCAAGGCTACAGAGGTTGATATCCAGTTGAGATCAAATCTCACTGGCTCTAGATCAAAAACCCTAGCCCTTGTGACTCCTTCTGCTGACTCCTCTTCTATGAGCTGTGTTGGGTTATCCTTGATGTCTATCACTGAGGACCAACTTGAGTTGCTAGGAGATGATGATCTGTGTCTATTTAACAACCGGGTGCGTCGTGTATATGATAAGCAATTGTTCAAAAGACACAGCACAAAATCCAGATGCGTTGAGTGTGGTGATCCAGGTCATTTCATCACCAACTGCCCCAAGTGCAATGGTCACAAGAAGGGTACCGGTGGTGGCTCCTACGACTCCAGCAAGCACGACAGCTCCTCCATCACCAAGGGCAAGCCCAAGACAAGATTCTTCCGAAAGGCGTTGAAGGACTACCGGCGTGAGAACAAGAAGCGAGACAAGGCCTTCTTCACCGAGATGGAGAGAAGCTACTCCAAGCGGTCTTCGTATTCTTCCTCTTCATCAAGCTCAAACGATGAGGAGATCGTGATCAGGAAGGGGGAGGACAAGGACGATCCAGCGGGCCTCTACTTCATGGCCTTCGGGGACAGGCCAAAGAGCTGCTCACATCACCCCTGAAGATCCCGCAAGAGCTTCTGCTCAATGGCTCTTGTGGATAAGGAAGAGAAGGGCTCCCCCGACAACTCCGACGATGACGATGAAAAGGTATCTTCCTATGAACAAGAAGTCATTGATTTACTTGAAGAGAACTGTCGGGAGTTGAGATATCGGGAAAAACTGCTTAGAGGGGCTAAGAAGAGGAGAGATGAGCTTGAGAGTGAACTTGCCGTGGCCAACAGCAGGATTGAGAGTCTATCTTCTTCCCCTTGCTTGGGTGGTAGCAGTGAGTGACCAAACTATGAGGTGTTACTGTGTGACCTGACGACTCTGAAGTCTAGTACACAGAGAGGGTAGATGAGAGGGACGCTTTGGCCACTGAGCTTGAGAGCACTCAGCTGGAGCTGAAAGATGCTCATGCCACTGTCGTCGTGCCCTATGTTGATTGCTCATCCCATCTAGCTAGTTTAGCTGAGCTGAAAGCAAAGGGTGATGAGCAGTTGGGCGAGTTGGAGAGAGTCAGAGCTGAGCTAGAGCAGACTAGGCTAGAGCTTGAGACATTGTCAGTTCCACCTACTGTTTGTGAGAATTGCTTGTCTCTTAGATTGGAGTTGATCAACTGAAAGCTAAGAAGTCTGTCCAAGTCGATAGAGAGTGTGAGACCTGCTTGTCTCAGGTGGAGGTACTAGCTTCCTTGAGAGAGGAGCTAGCTGATGTTCAGAATGAGAACTTTTACCTCCATTAGATCCTAAGTAGGGTGAGTGCCAGACGGTGGACGCTTTGTCAGTTTCGGCGCAAACTGGCCGCTGATTTTAGATCCGACCATTCTGAGGCGAAGTCGTAGCTGCTACGAAAGCTCTGCATCACGACAAGTTATCTTTATTTAGGTTTTTACTATTTTGCCTTTAGGCCCACAGTCTATCAGTCGAGTCTGTCAAAAATCCTAAGGGCATTTCGGTCTTTTCCATTTTTTATTCAGCGTCTGTAAAAACCCTAGGGGTATTTTTGCATTTTCCCATTTATTGAGCTGCCTATAAAAAGGCCCCAATACCCTAGGGTTAGGGTGACCCTTTTCAGAAATCACTTTACTAATTCAAAATTTTGGGTCACTTTTTCCACGGTGTTCTTCTTCCTCCGCCACCGTCATGTTGTCTTCTCTCCGCCTGTTTCGCAGAGTATTTTTCATTCTCGATCTTTATCCATGCGCTCTCTCAATTTTTCCGTTAGCCTATAGCTAGCACCTAGCGCTACGAAGCTACAAGCAGCAGTAGCATGCGCGGCGCGATACTACATGCGTAGCAACTAGGCTGCCAGCAGCTAGCGTGGCTAGCCGGTTCTGCAGTGCCTCAGCTAGCTAGCGCCTAGCGGGGCTAGCCTCTACGCATGGCCCACAGCCTAGCAGCTCTTGCATCCGGCATTGAACAATGGAGAAGCAGCAGCAGGTGCGAATCAATCGAGACGCACGTTGGCGTGGGACCCACATCGGTACGGAGAAGGAATCGGAGAAGGCTTCGGCTGGTTTTTGCACCGGCACGGATTTCGAGGAGCTTCGTCCGCACTGTAGATCTTAGAAGCTTCCACCACGAACAGGACAAAAGGTTAGTACTAATTCTTTTTTCTAGATCCACGTGCAGTACATCATTTTATTTCTGGATGGTCTATGATTTATTCACTTGATCAGTAGTTAATTGTTAGATTGAATCATGAATACTCACTAAGTTTTTTTAGAGCACTGTTATTGTATGGATTTATCTTGTCATTTTAAATGCAAGTAACATTGTGCTTGTTCATGATCATCAATAGCTTGTGAATGATGGATATCTTTATGCGCTTGATAGATTATCTGGATTTTAATGAAACCATAGTGAAGATGCTACTTGTTGTGTGATTGTCTTTAATCTGCCTTTAAGCACTATGTTGGTGTCTTTTTTAGGCTAGATTATTTTTGGCATCTGTGTTTTGATTTGTTTCCGCACTCTGTTTGTTTGAGGTCGTAGGGTGTTGGGATTAGGCCATTAGTTCGTAAGAATTTTTTAGGCGCCCATTCACCCCCCCTCTCTCTGGTTGCTACTTTCGGTCCTACATCTGGGACGCCTCGCATCAGACGCCGAAGCCCTACCTTCGACCTGACGGGAGTCTTGACGCCAGTCTGACCAGCCGAAGGCCGGGGCCCTGTTCGGCCATCTTTGCATGGTACGCCGGAGCACCCTTCGGACCCCCTCCGACCACTATTCGGTCTGACCGGAGAATCACCTTCGGTCCGACCGACCGAAGGCCTGAGGGATCCCTTCGGCCACCCCTTCGCAATATACACCGGAGAACCCTTTCGGCAATATCCTCGCACTGTCGGTGTGACCGGCAATGTGCCTTCGGTTTGACCGGTCCCTTTTGGCCGGTTTGACCAACCCTACTATTTCTGTGTAATCGGCCCTAGTTTGGTCGATTGATTGCTATTTTCCACACTTTGGCTAATTAGGTTATTTCTTGTTGAGAAACCAAGGGTTGGTTTCGGTGTTTGTGATGAGTGATTGACAGGCTTTTACCCTCTGGTTCGAAGGGGTACCTCCGAAGGGGGTTCGGAGGTTGGAACTCCGAAGGTGTTCGGAGGTGGTTTCACCGAAGGGTTCGGTGGTTTGGATGCTGCAGCTGTTGCAGCGGAGTGTGCCTGTCAGAGGGGTCCGACAGTACACGATGACTGGGTTCGTACCGAAGGTCTCGGTACTTTGGGTGGTACACCGGAGTGTGTGCCGAAGGTTGCTAACCCGGAGAGGTCTCCGGAGTACTGGATACACTTGTCTGTTTGTCTGTGGTGCGTAGGTGACTTCGGAGGCGACGGACGGTTTCGTAGCAGGTGAACCTGGGTCAAGCGGGAGGCTTGATGCCAGGGGAGCGGGGAGCTCCGTCACGGTGGCTGCGAAGGGGTCTGGGTCGGTCCTCGGGTCGAGGTGTGCCAGGTGAAGGCAGAGAGTGCGGAGCGTGGCTCCGGCTGAAGGTACTCCGAGACAAAGTCCTCGGAGGTGAGGCACTTCGAAGGTACTCCGAATAGAGTGACTTCGTAGTTTGGTGGATCAAGTCCTCTACGGAGGCAAGGTGTTCGAAGTGTGCTCCGGAGGGACACATTCGAAAATACCCGACGAAGGTCTCAGAAGTCAAGGTGCATCGAAGGCATGGTCCGGGTGAGGCTCGTCGAGGAGTGTGCTCGGGGAGAGACACTGCGACGAAGTGCTCATGGAATGCTTCATGCGGAGGCCTTGGACGAAGGAGGGACTTCGAAGGGTGGTACTCCGAAGGTGGGGCTTCGGAGTGAGGAAGGCTTCGGAGCAAGGCTGGCTTCGGAGTGAAGGATGACTTGTGGTACTTCGGCCATGCATGGCTTCGGTACACGGACTGATGGAGTTCGAGCTGGGAGTAGCTGCGAAGCCGTGGTGGTCCACTCCGGAGGTGGTGGTGCGAAGGCCCAAGGGCTTTGACGGCTTTGGCTCAAAACCATCACTGTATCAGAGGCTATCTTCGGTGAAGTGAAGGCCATCAGGCTCAAGGCTTCTCACCGAAGCTACCGCACCCCTCGCATGCGAAGGGGGGCTTCAGGAAGGTCAAAGACTGCAAAGGTTGACACTGTCTGCTCTGCAAAAAGCTGACGCTGTCCCCTCTGCAAAGCTGACTGAGAAGCCTCCAGAATAAAGTTAGACTACCTTTTGTACCCCTCTGTTGTGTAGAGACAAAACTGGTGTAAACCCTAGGGGTAAAGTAGTCATTTCACTTGGGTGAACTGTGGGCTATAAATATGGGGGCTCGGTAGGCAACATTTAACACTTTGAGCATTTACTGTTGAGCTCCTGTAGTAGCCTCCTCATACTTTGAATACATCCAGTGAGTTCATTTTTGTGTTCCTTGTTCAAGCGGCGAAGCCCTGCTTCTGTGTGCTTTTTGCTTGAGCTTGTTTTACATACCTCGCTGTATACTTCGTCCATTTGTGTGTCACCTTGAGTGACTTGTGATAGTGCATCGAAGCCTGTGTTGACGAAGTGTGTTGTGTGCAAAGTGTGTCCTTCAGTGTGCGTTCGCTCTGTGTAACAGGAGGCTAGACCTCGCTGCTTACTAGCGAAGCCCTGATCGAAGCCCGTATAGCTTCTCGCGTCAAAGCCCTTAGCGGTGTCCGTATAGTGTGCGTTTAGACCTTCGCAGAACGAAGCCCAGCACCAATTGCAGTCGCTAAGTTTTGGGTCGAAGTCCTCGGAGGGTAGTCCACTCTTGCGAAGGGTGAAGTGCGAAGCCTGCTCGAAGCACCCTGTGTGCGGAGCCTGCACTGACTTAGCAGAGTTGTTTTCGGGGTTGTGGGTGGAGCGAAGTCTACTTGGCTTCGAACTTTTACTCCTTGCGAAGCCTGTGTTCGGAGCTGTCAAGTACCTTAGGACTGCTAGGGAGATTTGGACAACACTCACTGTCTTTCATGAGGGCTCTACTCAGATTAAGGCCAGGCGCCAAAGCACATACAATCAACAGTATCAGCTGTTTGTGCAGGCACCTGGTGAATCTATAGATGCCATGTTTTCTCGCTTTGATGCGATAGTGAGTAACTTGCGATCCAACGGGACGCTTGCTTACAATGATCATGATAGGGCTATCAAGCTTCTCTATGCTCTTGACCGTAGCATATGGGAAGTAAAGATATCCAGCATTGAGGAGTCCACAGGTTATGACACATTGACCTGTGATGACCTCTTCAACAAGCTGAAGTCGACAGAGATTGCCAAGGCATCTCTTGTAGTGCACAGGAGCTCTTTGCCACAGCCATTGGCATTGGTTTCTAGCACTAGCCGTGGCACCGCTGCAGAACCAAGCACATCTGGTACTTGTGTTTTTGCAGATGGTTTTGCTTTGTCCTCCCAGGTCTCCGTCACAAAGGAGCAGGTGGACACTCTGGATGATGATGAGCTTGCTCTCATTGCCAGAAGGTTCACCCGTTTTCATCATGAGAGACGGGATTAGAGAAGAAGTGGTTTTAGTGGTTGCTTTGAATGTGGCGACACTTCACATATTAAGGCAAATTGCCCTAAGCTCAAGAAGAGAGATGAGAGTGAGCGCCCCAAATACCACAAGAAGGAGAGGAAACCCTTTGTGAAGGGCAAGCGCGGCAAGGTGGCTAAGAGAGTAGCCAAAGCCGCTTCCAGAGCTTTTGTTGCTGCTCTCAGCGACATCGACACTTCCTCAACTGAGGAGTCGAGCTCTGAGGAGGAGGAGTCCCCAAGGAAGGAGGACAAGAAGGAAAAGAAGGGACGAGACTTCACCGGCCTTTGCTTCATGGCCGACAGCGATCACAGCGGCGATGAGCGTGACTCATCTGAGGTACCTCTACAATCTGACCAGCTATTAATTAAATTAGATGAGCTAAATGAAGTAGTTCTCGGTCAGGATAGATTACTTGTGCAAGCCGCTAGAGAAAGAAAAGACCTTAGACTTAGGCTAGAAACTGTTTCTACTCAATATGCCATGCTTAAGTCTAAAGTAAATGATGCTGATTGTGAGTCTTGTTCTGTTGTCATGGGTGAGCTTGCTCAGTTGCGTTCTGTACATGCTCAAACTCTTTCTGAGCTTGAGACTGCACAGAAGCAGCTTTTGGTGGTGGATTCTAGACCTCATGATATAATTGATTTCATGAACTGTTCTCTATTACGCGAGAGCATTAATTTACGTGATAAACATTTTCATGATTTGGAGGCTAGACTGGAGAGGGCCGGTAGTTCTAAGGATGTGCAGCCTGTTTGTGACACATGCATTACCCTTAAGGACCAGCTAGGCACTGTTAGAGAGCGAGCTGAAAACCTCATGTCAGAAAATGAATACCTTCTTTCCGTGGTTAATAAATGCACTGAGGGAAAGGGTAGGATGGATTTGCTCTTGGCCAAGACCAAGATGTGTGCTGACAGAGCAGGGTTAGCTCTAGGTTTGGGTTTTGAGAGGATTCCTTCAGAAAATGGAAACAAAACTGTTTTTACCTCTCCCACTACCCTAGAGAAAGAAAGAGCTCTGTTAGACACCCCACCAGCCAAGAAACCTACCCGAGCTCAAATGAAAACCACTCCTCCTGCCAAGAAAAATCCTCCCAAGAAAACCACTCTGAAGAAACCCAAGGAGCCTGTGAGAGTTGCTCCTAAGACCCATGAGAGTGCCCCTAGAAGAGTGTTTCATTGTTCCTATTGTCAGCGGGCGGGTCATTTGGTTGGGTTCTGTTTTCGTCGCATCAAGGATGAGCGACGCTCTCAGGCGATGAGTTACCAGGACATGCATTACCCATCTTTAGGTATGCATGAGTCTGAGTTGTACTATCGTCCTGTTTTTGAGGCTCCTCGTGCTTCTCGGAGAGGTTTTGCTCCTCGAGGTGTTCACCATGTTCCATATGGTGGTAGACCCCGGGCGAGTAGCTTTGTACCTCGTCAGAGTAGGAGACCTCAACATGTTGTTCGATCAAAGCATGTAGGTAGACCTCGCACTTTGCATCATTCCGATTATCATGTGCGTAGACAGTCTACTTTTTCTGTGCCTACTACTCGGGTCACTCAGTGCTGGATGCCTCATCATTATTTCACTCACCCCAGCACTAAGCGATCGAGATATTCTTATCATGTGTAGGCAACAGATCGAGGCTTGGAGGGCACGTGGATCATGGACTCCGGTTGTTCGCGCCACATGACCGGAGATGCAGCATGGTTCTCCAGCCTCACCACAACCAAGCAAAGGGAACATATCACCTTCGGAAACAATCGGAGGAGTAGAGTGAAAGGTAAAGGTGTGGTAAGAATTAACTCGAATTTCACTCTCAAGATGTTGCTTTGGTTGAAAACCTGGGATACAATTTGCTGTCTGTATCTCAGTTGCTTGATGAGGGCTTCGAAGTGCGATTTCATCGCGATACTTCGCAAGTGCTCAATTCTGATGGCGTTCTGGTTTGTAAGATCTTTAGAGTTGGGAGAGTTTTTGGAGCTGATTTTTCAGAGTCATCTGGTTCTTCTCATTGTCTTGTTGCACATTCGACTTCTGAGCTATGGAAGTGGCATAGGAGACTAGGGCATATGAGCTTTGAGTTGCTCGCTCGTCTGAGCGCCCTAGGTCTGATCCGAGGATTGCCCAAGCTCAAGTATGAGAAGAATTTAGTTTGCGCTCCTTGTCGACATGGAAAAATGATTGCCGCTTCGCATTCGCCAGTCACCACCGTGATGACTGAACAACCCGGAGAACTTCTCCACATGGACACTATAGGACCTTCTCGGGTTAGTCTTTAGGCGGCAAGTGGTATGTATTAGTTATTGTCGACGATTTCTCTTGCTACTCTTGGGTCTTCTTTCTTGCCAGCAAGGATGAAGTGTTTTCACACTTTCGGAGCTTGGCTTTGAGACTTTTACTGAACTCCCTAGTGCATTAAAATTCATTCGAAGTGATATGGCACTGAGTTCAAAAATAGTCTCTTTGTTGACTTTTGCATGGAGCATGGCATAGAACATCAATTCTCTGCTCCGCGGGTTCCTCAACAGAACGGTGTCGTTGAGAGGAAAAACCGCACTTTGGTTGAGATGGCTAGGACGATGCTCGATGAGCACAGGACTCCTAGAAAATTCTGGGCTGAGGCCATGAACACTGCTTGTTACATCTCAAACCGAATTTTCTTGCGCTCAATTTTAAACTTGACATCTTATGAGCTACGTTTTGGGAGACAGCCCAAGGTTACTCATCTTCGAGTATTTGGCTGTCGATGCTTTATCCTAAAACGTGGTAACTTGGATAAATTTGAGTCGCGTTCTTCTGACGGGATCTTTTTGGGTTACACTACACATGGTCATTCTTATCGTGTTTATAACTTGGAAACTAACACTGTCATCGAGTCATGTGATGTGACTTTTGATGAATCAACCCCCTCTGTTAGTTCTACTTTTGAACAGGCAAATGAACATGACATGGAACAGACCATATTCGAAGAAGAAGATCCCAGAGAATTCGAGGATGAACCCCTACTACCCTCGACATCAACCCCCGAAGCTGACCCCGCTGCTTCAACTACTTCGGCACGAGGTCCCGAAGCAACTACCTCGACATCGGTCATCTTGGACCACTCCAACGCACAAGTTGAGGGGGGGACTGCATCCCGCCGCGAGGCTCCACACCATGTTCAAAGGATGCATCCTCCCGAGCAGATCATTGGTGAGCTTGATCAAAGGGTAACACGTTCTCATGCTCATTTCATTGATTCTGCTTTTGTTGCTTCTTTCAAGCCCTTAGATGTTTGTCATGCACTTTCTGATTCTAGCTGGATCAATGCCATGCATGAGGAACTTGAAAATTTTGAGAGAAACCAAGTCTGGTCATTAGTTGATCCTCCACCAAATGTTCATTTCATTGGAACAAAATGGATTTTCAAAAATAAACAAGGGGAGGATGGGACTATAGTTAGAAACAAGGCTAGACTTGTAGCTCAGGGTTATTCTCAACTAGAAGGGATTGATTTTACTGAAACTTTTGCACCTGTTGCTCGCCTTGAGGCCATTAGGATTTTGCTTGCCTTTGCGACATCCCGGGGATTCAAGCTCTATCAAATGGATGTCAAAAGTGCTTTTCTTAATGGCTTCATAGGTGAAGATGTTTATGTAAAACAACCCCCTGGTTTTGAAAACCCCAAGTACCCACATAAAGTCCTTAAACTTCATAAGGCTCTTTATGGACTCAAGCAGGCCCCTCGGGCATGGTATGATAGACTTAAGTCTTTTCTGCTTGAGCGAGGGTATTTGATGGGCTCTGTTGATAAAACCCTGTTTACTCTCAAGCATGGCAAAGATTTTCTTCTAGTACAGATTTATGTGGATGATATCATCTTTGGTGGCTCTTCTCATACTTTGGTTGCCGTGTTTGCAGATACCATGAGCAGGGAATTTGAAATGTCCATGATGGGTGAACTCACCTTTTTCCTTGGGTTGCAAATCAAGCAAAGCAAACAAGGTACCTTCGTCCACCAGACGAAGTACACCAAGGACCTGCTCAAGAAGTTTGACATGGCTGATGCGAAGCCCCTCGCCCCTCCAATGGCTACATCTGTAGCATTGGATTCTGACGAAGATGGAGAAGTCGTAGATCAGAAGGAGTTTCGAAGCATGATCGGCTCCCTCCTCTACTTGACTGCTACGAGGCCGAACATACACTTCGCGGTGTGTCTGTGTGCTCGTTTTCAGGCTTCACCACGAGCTTCGCACCGCCAAGCGGTAAAACGCATACTCAGGTATCTCAAACATACCCTCGAATTTGGCATATGGTATTCAGCATCTTCATCTTTATGTCTTCGAGGTTATTCCGATGCGGATTTTGCTGGGTGTAGGATTGATAGGAAGAGTACCTCTGGTACCTGTCATTTTCTGGGTACTTCTCTGGTTTGCTGGTCTTCCCGCAAACAGTCTAGTGTTGCACAATCGATGGCTGAGGCCGAATATGTTGCTGCCGCTAGCTGTTGCTCTCAGATTTTGTGGATGACTTCCACGTTGCGGGATTTCGGGTTAGATTATAAGAGTGTTCCACTTTTTTGTGATAACACTAGTGCTATTTGTATTGCGAACAACCCGGTTCAGCACTCCAGAACCAAACACATTGATGTGCGGTATCATTTTCTCAGAGATCACAATGAGAAGGGTGATATCGAACTTCAATATGTTGATACCCAACACCAGCTAGCCGATATTTTCACGAAACCCCTCGATGCTTCTCGTTTTGCCTACTTGTGTGGGGAACTTGGTATTTGTCACCCTTACGGCATTTTATGAGGGGGAGCTATCTTTAATTGTATTGCATATGCTCATCATGTGTGAAATTGCATTTACATCTGTTGCACTTATATGCCTGATTATAATTCATGAAATCATGTCAGCTCAGCTCTCTTTAATTTATCTGAAACATTAATGTGCATGATGTTTCCTTTCCAAAATCAAATCATGCTCACTGCTCAATCTTGTATCTAGCATGTATAGGCAGGACTGCTTTAGCTATCTTTTATCTGCTTGATAGCAAGACACTCTTCATTGGATGCTAAAATTGTAACTTGAAAAACTATTCTACTTACTCATGGATATTCACCAAGGGTTAAAAAATTTGGTTCACTTAATTAAAATCAAAAACTCCATGATTTGCATGCTTCAAAGTAAAAGATCCAAGTGGGTTTGTTTGTCGCACTGCTCTATTCTAGACTGCTTACCATTGCACATTGGTCTGAACTGGAATAGTGTAGTGTATGCCAAAATCATTGCTTTAAGCTTCTGATGGCTTTCATGCCTAGGCTTGGCCTGATTGGAAAGTATAAGGTGGACAAACAAATAACCCCTGGCATTATGAACAAGCACAACAAAATTCATTGATCATCAAGTTTGCTTTCATAGCTCCATTTGAACTGAACTTGTATACCTAGAGTAGAAATTGACTAGCTTTGCGCAGTCCTTGCTTTTACCTGTCTAGTTACCTTGACTAAGTGGTGATGCCTTTATTTCAAAAATGATAAAATCGCATGCTGTCATCATGTTTTTAGAGCATGTTAAATTGAGTTGAGCCCATGATCATTGGTATTACTGTTGGCATATTTTTGCTTTATATGTCTTTGCAATTCTGCTCATTTCCAAGCAATGCATCTTTTTCATGCTCCTGGATGCTTGCATTGCCAAAGGGGGAGAAAGTGTTGAGTTCTCTGTTGCAAGGGGGTATAATTTTCACAGGGGGAGAATTTGCCGAAGGGGCTTTTACTCTTTTGAAAAGGGGGAGGAAAATTCTTTTGTCAAGTGACATGATTTGGCTCATTTCTGAGTTTTTATGGTCACTTGTGTGCTGAAATTTTTTAAATTTTCTTGAACTTGAATTTGGTTGTCAATGCACTCATCAAGGGGGAGATTGAGAAACCAAGGGTTGGTTTCGGTGTTTGTGATGAGTGATTGACAGGTTTTTACCCTCTGGTTCGAAGGGGTACCTCCGAAGGGGGTTCGGAGGTTGGAACTCCGAAGGTGTTCGGAGGTGGTTTCACCGAAGGGTTCGGTGGTTTGGATGCTGCAGCTGTTGCAGCGGAGTGTGCCTGTTGGAGGGGTCCGACAGTACACGATGACTGGGTTCGTACCGAAGGTCTCGGTACTTTGGGCGGTACACCGGAGTGTGTGCCGAAGGTTGCTAACCAGGAGAGGTCTCCGGAGTACTGGATACACTTGTCTGTTTGTCAGTGGTGCGCAGGTGACTTCGGAGGCGACGGACGGTTTCGTAGCAGGTGAACCTGGGTCAAGCGGGAGGCTTGATGCCAGGTGAGCGGGGAGCTCTGTCACGGTGGATGCGAAGGGGTCTGGGTCGGTCCTCGGGTCGAGGTGCGCCAGGTGAAGGCAGAGAGTGCGAAGCAAGGTTCCGGCTGAAGGTACTCCGAGACAAAGTCCTCGGAGGCGAGGCACTTCGAAGGTACTCCGAATAGAGTGACTTCGGAGTTTGGTGGATCAAGTCCTCTATGGAGGCAAGGTGTTCGAAGTGTGCTCTTGAGGGACACATTCGAAAATACCCGACGAAGGTCTCAGATGTCGAGGTGCATCGAAGGCATGGTCCGGGTGAGGCTCGTCGAGGAGTGTGCTCGGGGAGAGACACTGCGACGAAGTGCTCATGGAATGCTTCGTGCGGAGGCCTTGGACGAAGGAGGGACTTCGAAGGGTGGTACTCCGAAGGTGGGGCTTCGGAGTGAGGAAGGCTTCGGAGCAAGGCTGGCTTCGGAGTGAAGGATGACTTGTGGTACTTCGGCCATGCATGGCTTCGGTACACGGACTGACGGAGTTCGAGCTGGGAGTAGCTGCGAAGCCGTGGTGGTCCACTCCGGAGGTGGTGGTGCGAAGGCCCAAGGGCTTTGACGGCTTTGGCTCAAAACCATCACTGTATCAGAGGCTATCTTCGGTGAAGTGAAGGCCATCAGGCTCAAGGCTTCTCACCGAAGCTACCGCACCCCTCGCGTGCGAAGGGGGGCTTCAGGAAGGTCAAAGACTGCAAAGGCTGACACTGTCTGCTCTGCAAAAAGCTGACGCTGTCCCCTTTGCAAAGCTGACAGAGAAGCCTCCAGAATAAAGTTAGACTACCTTTTGTACCCCTCTGTTGTGTAGAGACAAAACTGGTGTAAACCCTAGGGGTAAAGTAGTCATTTCACTTGGGTGAACTGTGGGCTATAAATATGGGGGCTCGGTAGGCAACATTTAACACTTTGAGCATTTACTGTTGAGCTCCTGTAGTAGCCTCCTCATACTTTGAATACATCCAGTGAGTTCATTTTTGTGTTCCTTGTTCAAGCGGCGAAGCCCTGCTTCTGTGTGCTTTTTTCTTGAGCTTGTTTTACATACCTCGCTGTATACTTCGTCCATTTGTGTGTCACCTTGAGTGACATGTGACAGTGCATCGAAGCCTGTGTTGACGAAGTGTGTTGTGTGCAAAGTGTGTCCTTCAGTGTGCGTTCGCTCTGTGTAACAGGAGGCTAGACCTCGCTGCTTACTAGCGAAGCCCTGATCGAAGCCCGTCTAGCTTCTCGCGTCAAAGCCCTTAGCGGTGTCCGTATAGTGTGCATTTAGACCTTCGCAGAACGAAGCCCAGCACTAGTTGCAGTAGCTAAGTTTTGGGTCGAAGTCCTCGGAGGGTAGTCCACTCTTGCGAAGGGTGAAGTGCGAAGCCTGCTCGAAGCACCCTGTGTGCGGAGCCTGCACTGACTTAGCAGAGTTGTTTTCGGGGTTGTGGGTGGAGCGAAGTCTACTTGGCTTCGAACTTTTACTCCTTGCGAAGCCTGTGTTCGGAGCTGTCAAGTACCTCCGAACAAGACCTTCGAAGGTTGGTGTTCGAAGCCTGTTCCACAGTAGACAGTGTTAAACCGAAGGCTGTTTTTAGCCCAAGTTTTTAAAAGCTCCCATTCACCCCCCCCCCTTTGGTCGCCGTTTCCGGTCCAACACTTGTAATCTGATTGCTTGGCGACTCCACCCCCTTGTCACTATCAAGGGTCATCAAAACACGACATCGGCATCATGTTACGCTTAGGGGTATATCTAAGTATCCACGCGCTTTTGGATCGTCGGTGTATTTGGCGCTTTGACCGTTAGATTTTAGTGTCAACAGAAGTATTTTTCATACTAAAAATAAAACCAGAAAAAATACTAAAATACCATATCTACGATGCTTAAAAATAAAATCATATTTCTATGTAATTTCATGACTTTTAAATTTTGATCCAATGGTTTTGAGTCAAAAACCGATAAATCTAATCTAGATCTTGACATGTATCACCAATCCCACGATCTCGATCGCTAGCATGTCTCTCCCGATCTCAATCCCTCGAGTCGCCTTGTCACTTGCACTAGCATCCTATAGTTGAACTTGGTTAATACACTGTCTTGATCGCTCTTCCATCCATATCTAGCTTCATCTCCCTGTGTACATCTCCCCGTGTACATCTGAGACCATCATTTGGCATCAAGCTTCTCGCTTAACTCTAATCACTCGCCATTGATAGTTGAGTAGCATCCCAATCCTACACATCATGGGACAAGCAGACACGTTTCTCCAAACACACACTGACCCGTCGATGAACTCAGCGGACAAGCACAGACTCAAACTTAAACCAGACAAACTTGTCAATCACTTATTATTTAGATAAAACCAAGGTATACTTTCACTTGGTTTCTAAGGCCATCAGGAGACGTGTGGGGAGGTAATAGACGAAGATTGGCTTCGTGTCATTGACCCATTGGCCCACATGTTAGCAAAGCCTCGAGCTGTGGAAATTACGGGCAAAAAGCCAAAAACCATCTTTTGCACGTGTACCCAAAGTTGACATCCCTTACTAAAATGTTACAAAGTTTATTTTTTTGCAGATATACCTCAAATTTTATAAACTAGTAGTGGATTTACCCTACTTCCCACCTTCTTTAGGTTGTAAACCTTTTCTAAATTTTTATCCTATAAATTCTCATTCTACGCTTGACTTCATAAAAATGCTCCTCACTCCTGCTGCAAGAGCACATCGCTTCCTCACTCAAGTTCCCATACGCCAGCCACCTTGCGCGGCTGGCAGACCCTACCGACGTTGCTCCCCGCTAGCCCCACGGCCCTCCACCGCCCCCGTGCGGCTGCCGAAGCCGTTCCGAAGTGTTGCGCCGATGGACGGTGAAGTTATCTTGATTCTTGCGAAAAGCTAGGAGATGTTGTTCGATGTTTTATTTTCATTTTTTCTCAAAGCCAGTCAACTGCAGTGAATCTCTCTCCAGCTGTGACAAAGTTTCAAAATTTATGTGAAGGATAGCAGAATTAAGTGTTGAGAATTGGTGTTTAGGTTGGTCTAGGAGAGTATGCAATTGTATTGGAACTTCAGTTTGATAGCTGCTATACAGTTTGTACTACTTGAAAAAAATATGCCATATGATTTAATGACTCATTAAGTTGTACAAAATGGGTCATTTATCATTTACATTGTTAAGCCCAATTCACGGTGAGTATTTTCTGACTGATTTCCAATTCATGGTTGATAATGGCAACAACACATGTGCTCTATCAGACTTGCTTCAGTGCTCTCCCAAAAGCGAAAAACACAAGGTTTTAATTACCTCACGAGAGCACAACACTCCCCACTCCATTTCAATATGTCCGACACAACAATAAATATCAAGTAATGTTACCCAATTGTGTCGAGAAGTTAAACTTGCAATTGGTATTTAAATAGTTAAGCATCAGGTCAATCTCAATGGACATCTCACACTTGCAAAAATATTATGTATGCTCGTTGAGGAGGGTTCCCAGATTTCTCCATCCAATGCGCTACAAGCCATACTTTTGAAGTGGTTTTCATGAAGTGCGACGCAGTGACAAGCGTAGTCAGCCAAGTCGATCCTAAAAATAATTTTGTCCTCTCATATCTTAGTTACATGGTTTCCCAGTAGACATATTATGGGTGAACGTTCCCACCAAATTATGCATTTTGGTTATGTATGCTATCTCATATACCATTGATCCTACACTACACAAAATGTAGTATAGTTACGATGTTATCATATCGTATTGGTTCGCCATACGTGATAATCTATCTCGATAAAAGCATATTATCGCGATTGTTGATTTGCTTATCGAAATTCATCGCAGGGCGATGCAGGGTTAGTAGGGTTTGTGTTGGCGTAAAAGATTACGCTAACAGGTTCTCGAAGATTAAGAACTAACAAACGAAGAGTTTGTGAAGCGGACTATTTCAAGCCAATTGGATAATAGCTCGAAATAGTTCGAAGTTGTGTATTGAATAACTGAGTATTCGATGATCATTACAGGGTAAGAAGGGAGGTATTTATAGGTAAAAATTTTAAGGAAAAGACCTTTTTACCCCTCAATTACAACCGACAAAGTGGAAATTGTTCGGTACCCCTAATAGGGTTAAAATGGTAAAAGACTAATCTAATCAGAAAGAAGATAAATCTTCCAGCCTCGCTGGTAGATAAGCTCTCTGAAGATTTAACCTTCGAAGTCATACTCCGAACAGAAGTCTGCATGGATTCTTCAAGCTTGATCATGTATTAAACCGAAGTTAATACTTGAACTTCAGTTTAGTAGATTGGTTTTATCTTATAACTGTAGAGACCCTGAGGATGAAGTATTTTCCCCCAACAGTAGCCCCTCAAATATGCTTCTCCGAGTGATCTGTAAAGTTAGGAGAGAAGTATACGCAAGAAAAATAATCATGCACAGGGGTTAATAAAATTTATCAACCTTGGAAGTATTCAAAAATTTAGAAACTTCGAATCGATTTGCAAGCGAATGTCTCATTTGAACAGCTCCGAAGTCAATTTCTGCGAAGCTGAAAAGATCGTTAGACTCAGAAAAATAGCCATTATCTTTTTCTTTCGGAAGAAGCTATAACGTTGCTTTAATTTTGGAAATAATAACGGTACAGAAGACGGAACGTCGAGTATGAACAGTAAGAAATCGTGAGTTCGGGCTATAAATACAGGAGCAAGAGACATTCGAGATACTTTTCCCACTGTTCTCGCGCAATCCCTCATTTAGCCTCCAGAGCTCTAGTTCCAAGCTTCTCATTCTGTTCGATGGCAAAGACTAGCTTCAAAGCTCCCGTAGCAGCCTCGACCTTGGCCAGGCAGCAAGCCATGGCGGTGGCAGCAGCGGCAGTGCCTACGGGGAATCCCCCACAAGCCAGCCCCCACGACCTCCTCCCGGCATCCTCCAAGTATTCGGACCAGTCCTACAAATTGGGGCCATCAACCTACAAAAAGAAAACCATCGCAGCAGCAATTGCAGGGAAGATTAGCCTAGGAGTTAAGATCCGTGAGCCTGGTCAGGAAGCAATCCCCTCGCCTCAGCCCAGAGAGGTTGGTTTTTTCGAAGCCTTCTTCGAGGCGGGGTTAGGGCTTCGAGCAGTAAACTTCTTGTCCGAGGTATTGGAGCTTTTCCACGTCACCCTTCCTCAACTCTCTCCGAATGCCATAGCACGTCTCGCGATCTTCGAGTGGGCGTTGCGAGCCGAAGGTTGCGAAGGGAGAGCAGAAATCTTCGCAGTGCTTCACAAGGCCTCCTGTCAGCTGAAGACTTACCAGGGCTCCGAAGGAGAGAAATAGTAGTTGCCTTCGGCAGCATCAACTTTAGGCTCCGAGACGAGTACCAAACTCGATTTCCGGCGAAGGCCATCAACGTCAGATGGTACACTGATTGGATTCTTCAGTGGTTTTACACCGAAGTGGGAGCGGATAGCAGTTTGGTCGGGACTCTACAAGACATACATTTCCGAAGGGAAGCCGAAGTTCATCTAGACCCGGGCCAGCTCGAAGCTCACCTCAATCTACTACAAGCAATAAGTCGTCGCATGAGCATGCGAGACTTAGTGGAGGAGTTCATCGGGCTCTAGATTCCGCCTCTGATGGCCGGCTGGCCTATTAACTTTGAAGAGAATCCGGAGGGTGGACTCCGAAAAATCTCTTTGAGCTCTACAGGTAACTTTGAAACTGTAAAATGTTTCATGTATGATAATTTCATAAAAATGATATAATTGAGATAAAAACTTATCTTTCAGCTCCACACGCCTCCTTGACTTCGGAGCAAGTCGTACGGGCTTCAGAAAAGATTCTCGGAGCCCCTACCCTCGCTGAGAAAGAATGGAGGGTGAAACTGGTAGGCAGTTGGGAGCGATTCAATCGGGTATGGAGCGTACTCGGAGTTGACGCTCTTTCCCTTCCGGACTGGAGCACTTCGGAGCCTGGTCCTAAGAAAAGGAAACATGAAGCTGGGACTTCGGCGCCAGCCAAGACTCCCATGAAAAAGTTGGCCAGTAAACCGAAGTTTGTGGCCCCTTCCAAGTCCTCTACTTCGTCTTTATGATAGACATTATTACCGAGGATGAAGAAGCGCAGATAGAGGTTGAAGCCCCGACTACAGGCGACACAGCAGCCGTGCTGACTGCGCAAGACAACTTCGAATGTCCTGCCTAGCCAAGAGGCCCCTGCCGCTGAAGAAGGCGGAGTTGAAGTAGCAAATGATCAAGCTTCGGCTCCGGATGAAGTGATAATTGTTGTTCTAGGAGAGATTTCAGCAGCTAATCCTTTAGTCCCCAACTCCGAATCCAAAGAGGACTTCGAAAAGGCATTCGAGCCTCCAAGCAGTCCCATACTCATCCGTCGACAGAATGTCGAAGGTAAGCCTCAGTAAAGTACTTTTCCTTTTTTCGTATCCTGCAAAATTATGCAATATATAATACCTTTGATTTTATAGGCTCAACCCTCATGGAGATCACCCCTGCCACGAAGACTGCGCCTGAAACCTCAACATCTCCGAAGTCAATTCCAGAGGAGGTTATAAAAATGGGTCCCGGAAAAGGTAAAGGAAAAGTGGATCCTTTTCCTGCTCTGAACTCTGGATTAACCTTTTCGGAATCTACAGACGGAGGCCAGTCCACGGAAGGGGGCCAATCCACCAAAGTCTCCGGGGATGCGGCGCTGCGCTCCGGCCCTTCTCCCAATGAAGACGATCAAAGATCCTTGTCAATGCTCCCCCTCCTAGCTCCTTTTCTGGAGCAAAGGACCAAGCTTCGGACTCTACTAGAGCCTTTGGCTCGAGCTAATCGCGAAGTCGGGGAGACTGATTTAGTGGCTATACTTGGGGAAGCCGAGGGGTCGGAGCTAGATGCAGCCTTGGAGCGGGCAGCATACCAGGTACGAAGTATCTGCAATAACAGAGTTAGTTTCAACATGTAAATAGTTTACTCACATTGTTTTTTCCTTCGTAGCAAATAGTCTTGGCTCGAGCTGCGACTGTTTCTAACGAGCGGGAATGCAATCGTCTTAAGGAGAATATAATTGCTCTCCAAGGGAGTCTTAACAGCTCCGAAATTCAAACTTCCAGCTTGGATGAAATGGTAGCAGTGGAAAGGAAAGCAAGACTTGGTCTGGAAGCTGCTAATCGGAAGCTCGAAGCCGAACAAATCGTGCTTCGGGCTGAAGTAGAGAAACTGCGAACGGAGCAAGCGACCGCGGGGGCTGAGCTGGTCAAGCTACGGGAGGAGCAGGAGAAGTTAATGGAGGAGGCCAACAACTTGCTCGGTCAGAAGAACTCCTTGGTTACGGAGGCAGCTAGGCTATCCTCTTTGATAGACGAGCTATCTTCGTCAAGGGATATTTTGTCCAAAGACAAGGTGAAGTCCCAGAAGGTAGCTTTAGAGACCATGGACAACCTTCGGGGTGTCTTGGAATACTTCGGTACTTCTTGAACCTTACCTTCAACTGGCGACGTCCCTCTGCTGCGAAGATTGAAGATGATACAAGCAGCAGCGAAGATGATGAAGACGGCGGGTATTCGGTATGGAGAAATCTCCGGCCAAGTAGCTGCTCTCAGAGTACTTCGCTACTACGAAGATCTAGGGCTATCTGTAGGACCAGACTCAGGGGTGGCTCCCATTATCTTCGATGACAATCGGCTCTTAAACCCTTTCAACGACATAGCTGCAGCTTGGCAAGCCTTCCAAGCGTCTTGGAGAGCCGAAGGTCAAGCAGCGATCAAGGCTTGGATTGATGAAGGACTTCGCCAGAAGCAAGCACGGTCGCAGGCTTCGAGTAGCCAGCCCCCACCGGACCTGAAGGTCTAGTTTTGTTTAGGGCCTCGAATATGTAAAAGTTTATGCTTTTATCTTTTATGAATGAAAATACTTATTTGGAAATGTTTTTAGGCTTTCCGACCTTTTATGGATGATCTCGAAGTGCTAGAGGTTAACGAAGAGCTTTGCCTGCTATGGGCTACCTTCGAAACTTTAAGACCTCACAAACGCCCTCAATTTTCAATTCCTCGAGAAAACTTTGGTGTAATTGCGCCCGAAATATGCAAAGATATATTATCTTACATTAA
Source organism: Zizania palustris (assembly GCA_019279435.1). Lineage (NCBI taxonomy): Eukaryota > Viridiplantae > Streptophyta > Magnoliopsida > Poales > Poaceae > Zizania > Zizania palustris. Next base: position 198,998 of record JAAALK010000547.1, read on the forward strand.
AGAAGAGGAAAAATAAGTTAACTTGGAACCGTCATCTTCTGAAGGCATTGAATGGTCCGAAGAAGAAAATACTGCTGAAGAACAAGTAAAGAAAAGTTCTGAACAACTTCGAAGTTGGGAAAGAAGCCCTGAGCGACTTCGAACTTGGGCTGAACTTCAGCAGGAACAAAAGGATTTCCGATCTTTGAAAGGAGGGAAAAGAGTTAAATGTAAAGTTATTAAAACTCCCGGTTCCGGAACTAGTCATTCTAACTTTAGTGGTAGTTCTAGGAATCGAAGAGGTCTTCGTTTCCTTCACGGTATAGATACAGACTTTTCATGATGTAATGTAATCTGTTTGAATGATAAAGATTAAAGTTTCAAAATTGTCTCCCTACTTCCCAGCCCCTCTTTGGGTGTAAGCAACTTCAAAACTTGGTCGACGTTGGTTATGCGCAACAAAAATAACTTTAGTCAGGGGTACAATTTTGGAGGTTTAGAGCCCCTTATCAACTTAGAGATTGACTAGGATCTCAAAAAATGTCTTCGACTCTATTAACTCGGAGTCTGAAAACTAGTAACTTAGTACCTTTTTGTTTGAATGTAGTCACTTCGGACTCTTTTTTCGGATCCCTTAGCATCCCAAACAATTGGTCACTTTGTACTCTTTTTACAGACGTTCTAAGCTATTAACTCAAAGTCTATTTTGTTTGGCCTCCTTTGGCTCTTTTTGCGAATGCTATCAAACCAGTGGTTCGGAATTCACATAGTGATCTCCTTGGACTCTTTTTACTGATGCTTTCAAGCTAGAGCCTGGAATCCGTATCATTTGGTCTCCTTGGACTCTTTTTATGGATGCTTTCAAGCCGGTGGCTTGGAATCCATTTTTCTGTGACTTTCCCACCTAGTCATAAGCTTCAAACCAGTGGTTCGAAGTCCGCAAAATTGGTTCAAATGAATGACACTTCCCTCACAGCCAACTTCGTTCCTCCAGTGCGTCCACTATAAGTATGAAGTGTTTGAGAGGCAGGCATTATCTGAACCATGAACTTTATTTATTCAGAAGGTGTTTACAGATGATTACAAGGAGCCCCTATGCGAAATATCGCTTTAAGTGCTCTGCATGCCAGGCATGCTTTAACTCTTCGCCTTCTAAATTAGCTAGTTTAAAAGAACCAAGGCATCCTGAACATAGAATGATATATGAACCTTCCCACTTATTTCCTAATTTCCCTGGTGCTATGATGCTTCGCAAAACTAAGTGACCTGGTTTAAGTTCATTAAGCTTAACCTTCGGGTCATACCAAGTCTTCATTTGCTATTGATATTTTGACAAATTAGCCACAACTCGAAGCCTTGTTTCTTCTGTTAAATCAAGCGAAGCTTGCCTTTCTCCTTCTATTTCAGGTTCGGTGGTGCGAAAAGATTCTCCTTTGAGCTCTGTCGGCATCATAGCTTTATCTCCGAATAATAATCAGAATGGATTAAAACCTGTGGACCTCATTTGAGTGGTCCGAATGGACCATAAAATCTTCGGGAGTTCTTCGGTCTACAACCCCTTTGTTAACCCTACTATTCTTCGATTCAGCCCTGATAAAATATTACCATTAGCCCTTTCGATAGCTCCGTTAGACTGAGGATGGCGCACAGCTGCAAAGCATATTTGTATGCCAAGATCTTTGCAAAACTTTCTGAAGGGCTCCGCATCAAATTGTGTCCCATTGTCGACTGTGAGCTATCGAGGCACTCCGAATCTGCGTATAATATTTTTCCAAAAGAACTTTTGTACATTATTCAAAGTGATAGCTGTGAGGGGTTCTGCTTCGACCCACTTGGAAAAATACTCAATTGCTACCACTGCGAATTTTAGATTTCCTTTTGCTACTGGGAAGGGGCCAATGAGATCCATGCCTTATTTGGCCATAGGCCAAACTGGAGCAATAACTTGAAGAGTCGTTGGCGGACGATGACTTCGTCTTCCCATCCATTGACAACCTTGGCAAGTGCGGACTAAGCTCTCCGCATCAGCCACTATTGTAGGCCAATAAAGCCCCTGGCGAAGTGTTTTTCCTGCTAAAGCTCGGGGGGCAGATGGCTACCACAAAGGCCTTCATGAATTTCTCGGAGTATCTCTTGACCTTCAGCTTGAGATATACATTGGACTAGGGGGAACATACTCCGGCCTTGTATAGAATATCGTTGATTACATGATAATTCCGAACTCTTAGCTTCAGCCTCAAAAGTTGTGGTCCTTCAGGCAAATTTGCTTCATCTTGCAATAACTCCATGATTGAGCTCCGCTAGTCAGTGCTTGGAATGCAAAGAACCTCCACGGGAGGAATTTGTGGCACTGAAGGTGAAGTAAGTTCTTCGTAAAAGGCTCCTTCTGGAATGTCCATAGCTCTGGCTGTAGCTTTCGCTAAGGTATCAGCTTGCATGTTTTCAGCTCTTGGTATGCTTCGGATGGAAATCTCTTTGAATGTTGCTTCGATCTTATGGATCTCTTCCAAATATTTAGTAAGCCGTGGATGACGGACTTGAAAACTTTATCAACGTGCCCTGCTACAATTTGAGAATCTGTTTTAATAACAACTCTTGTAGCACCCAAAGCACGCACTTTTCAAAGTCCTAACAAAATTCCTTCATACTCCGCTATATTATTGGTGGACTTAAAGTTGAGCCTTGCGGAGTACATCGCTCTTTGCCCCGACGGCAAAATTATTACTGCTCTGATGCCTGCTCCAGACGCTTGAAATGCTCCGTCGGAGTATATAGTCCAAATTCCTTCATTTGATTTCTCCGGATCCCATATTGCAGATGGAGTTCATTCTGCCATAAAATCTGCCACCACTTGTGACTTGATTACTATCCTTGCTACGAAGGAGATGCCGAAGGGTGCTAGCTCAACGGCCCATTTTCCAATTCCTCCCGTAGAATCTTTGCTTCGGAGCATATCTCCCAAGGGATACGAAGTTGGTACAATTACATTATGCGCTAGAAAATAATGTCGTAATTTCCTCGAAGCCATTATCAGAGCATAAGTAAACTTCTCAAGCTCAGAATATCTTGTTTTTGCTTCAGATAAGGCTTCGGATACAAAATAGACTAGATTCTGAACCAACTTCTCATTGAAATCAACTTCTCTGACAAGGACTGCACTGACAGCGGAGCCAGTAGCTGCAAGGTAGAGAAGTAGGGTTTCATCTGCCATGGGCACAGTGAGTGTAGCGAGGTTGCTGAGATAATTTTTAATATCATCATAACTCTTTTGACATTCCGGTGTCCATGCAAAATCTTCGGACACTTTCAATGCTTTGAAAATAGGCAGGCTTCGTTCTGCGGTTGCTAGAAATCTGCTAAGTACTGCTAGACGGCCAGTCAGCTTTTGTACCTGCTTTAAATTTTCTGGCGGAGCCATCCTTTGCAATGCAGTTATTTGAGTAGGGCTAGCTTCAATCCCTCTACTCAAAACTAGATACCCTAGCAACTTCCCAGCATGAGCCCCGAAGATACATTTTTCGTGGTTGAGACGGACTCCACATGCCCAAAGGCTCTCAAATGTTTCTGCTAAGTCTAGGCTATGTTGGTGCTTTAAAGCACTCTTTATTACAATATCATCCATATAGGCTTCTACATTACGGCCTATTTGATGACCTAGAGCTTTAGCAATTAACCTCGAAAAAGTTGCCCCGATATTTCTTAAGCCAAAAGGCATTCTTACTTAGCAGAAGACTCCAGAAAGGGTTACAAAGCTTGTTTTGATTTCATCTTCACGCTTTAACCAAATTTTATGATAACCAGAATACACGTCGAGGAAGCTTAATAACTCCGAACCAGCAGTGGAATCAACTAATTGATCAATTCGAGGTATGGGATAGGGGTCACGTGGGCATGCTTTATTCAAAGATGTAAAATCAATACACATGCATCACTTCCTGGAGGATTTCTTTCTGACGAAGATTGGGTTAGCTAACCACTCCGTATGAGCTACTTCTTTGATAATCCTAGCCTTCAGTAACTTCTCCACTTTTGCCTTAGCAAGGATTGCCCTTTCTACTGATAACTTGTGAAGCCCCTGTCGAATAGGCCGAACACTCGGATTTACAAGCAAACTATGCTCAATGATATCTCGACTGACTCTCGGAATGTCTTCATCAGACCAAGCAAAGACATCCAAATTTTCTTCGACTACTTTTTCTAACGATGTAGCGATTTCTGGAGGCAAATCTTTGCCGAACTGAAAAGAATAGTCTTTGTTGTCTTTACAATAACCTTCGTTACAATTTCTCCGTCGGGGCTGGGTCTTGGGAAGGATTTTTTCGAAGATTCACTTGAAGCAGAGATATACTCATAATTGCCTTGTATACTATTCATTTGCCTCGGGTCGAGAGGGGGACCATGACCATATTCTGCCCTTCGCGCAGTGGCTTGATCACCGAAGATAGTGAGTACTCCTGCTTGCGTGGGCATCTTCATACATAAATAGTTATGATGCGCCACGGCTCCGAACTGATTTAACATGCCCCTTCCGAAGATAACATTATATGCATAAGGGGCATCTACAACATCCAAGATTACTTCCTCCGTCCTTGCTAGGAGCCCCTCTCCGAAAGCAACCTCAAGACCTATCTGGCCGAAGGCATCAAGAGGGGGTCTGCGAAGCCTTGCAAGGGACGGGCTGTGGGAAGGAGATGTTTCCTGGAGATACATAGCTGATCAAAGGCTTGAACGAAGATGATATCTGCCGAACTCCCTCCGTCAACTAGCACTCTCCGGACTTTAGTCCCTGCTATATCGGTAGTAATGACAAGGGGATCTGCATGTGGGAACTTTATGCCTGCTGCATCATCTGTAGAGAAATATATTGGCACATGGGACCACTCATACATTGTAGCTGCAGACGAAGAAGTTCCAATATGCCCCTACTTCCCGGACATATTCTCTCGTTGTCTCTTCGACATACTGTCGAGGGTCCCTCCTCCGGAAATGGGGAGGACGACTCTTTTGCCCCGATCTTGGCCATCTTCTTGCTTCGGGGGTGGCATAATATTGACCACCGGAGGTTGTCTTGCGGGGTCGAAGTTGTCTACACGTGCGACAGCCTGCACAGGCTCCGGACATGCCTCGGAAGGGACTCGGTCAGTAGTGCCTCGACCAGAGGTCCTTTCAAGGTACTCGCCTCTTAAAGCGAGTATAGACTTGCACGCATCAGTAGCATGACTCCGATTTTCACAATGAACGCAGTAGAAGAAGGCCTAGCCTTTGCCAGCCAGCTTCCCTGGCAGCCTCAAGCCGTTGGTCTTGCTTCCCGAAGCTTGTGGATTTCTAGGGGCAAATTTCTATGCAGAAGGAGCAATGTTCAAGACTTCGGAGCGGGGATGCTTTTGCCCCCGACGCCTGTCATGCTGGATATCGAAGTTGGGCCCCTACGAAGGTGTTGAAGTCTTCACCTCGAGCTTGACTTCTTGCAAGATTGGCGGAGTTGAAGCTGTTCTTCGGAGCCATCCTTCTTCCGACCTAGCATAATCTTCGAAATAGGCCATCAGCTGTGCTACAGAGGATATCTGTTTTCGATGAAGTTTATCAAGGAGGCCCGCATGAGTAACTCCCTCTCGGGCTGCATGAACAACGGATGATGCAGACAACCCCCGTATCTGCGACTTCGTATGAGCAAAGCGCTTGAAAACTTGTCTTAAAGTTTCTCCAGGTAGCTGCTTCACCTGGAAAAGACTTCCCGTAGACATGGGGGGCACGAAGGTGCCTCCGAATTGGATAATAGCTTGAAATAGTTCGAAGTTATGTATTGAATAACTAAGTATTCGATGATCATTACAGGGTAAGAAAGGGGTATTTATAGGTAAAAATCTTAAGGAAAGACCTTTTTACCCCTCAATTACAACCGACAAAGTGGAAATTGTTCGGTACCCCTAATAGGGTTAAAATGGTAAAAGACTAATCTAATCAGAAAGAAGATAAGTCTTCCATCCTCGCTGGCACATAAACTCTAAAGATTTAACCTTCGAAGTCATACTCCGAACAGAAGTCTGCATGAATTCTTCGAGCTTGATCATGTATTAAACCGAAGTTAATACTAGAACCTCTGTTTAGTAGATTGGCTTTATCTTATAACTGTAGAGATTCTGAGGATGAAGTATTTTCCCCTAACAGTTTGGTAGTCGCGTAGGGCAACAGGGCATGCAGGGCCAATACTAGCATGTGATCACGATTGTTGATTTGCATATCGGAAGCCATCGCGAGGCGGTGCACAGCCAGTGAAGAATAGGATTAGCGACACAAGAACCGATGGTAGCTCAAAGTAGTGATGTGCTCTTGCAACGGGAGTGAAGAGCATTTTTAATGGCGTCATGTGTAGAATGTGAATTTATAGGATGAGAAGTCAGAAAAGGATTAAAAATTAAATAAAATAGGAAGTATGATAAATTAACGACTAGTTGTAGGGAATATGAATTTGGGGCATTTTAACAATCCTATATCAATAATATACCCATTACGATACCTAAATTTAAAAATGAGTGTTTTATATAGCTTTTGCATACAAAATCTGGCTCCAGCAGAGTAGATAAACACATTGCCTATTTTGGGTGAGAGAATAGGATCTTCTTCACGCGTAACGAATCTCACCATATATTCACGTTTTGCCTTTTATGTTGGAAACAAACACTTTTAGATCATAATTCATAAGTGTGAGACCCATTTTCTTTACTGCAACCGGGTATCCTACTTTGACTCCTATTGTTGGAGACACTCTAATATGTGCAATTTTTGCCTCGCCGCGGGGCGCGGGCTGATCCGTTTCGCGCTTGCTCGCCGCCTCGCCCTCCTTCCCCTCCCATCTCCAATCCCCTGTGAGGCGAAACCCTAGGCGCCAGGCTGGTAGGCATGGCCAAGGACGAGAACGGCTCAGCCCGTGATGACGCCACTGGCGAGGAGGAGGCGGTGCGCAGCCGCAGTAAGTCCATGGAAGCCGACGAAGAGGAGCGTTCGAAGGGGAGCCGCGACCGCCGTGGCAAGTCCAAGAGGCAGGGTGAGGACGAGAGGGAGAGCGAGATCACCGGTCAGGACTCAGGCGAACGACGGAAGCGGCGGAGGAAGGAGAAGGAGCGGCATCGTCGGCGGCGCCGGAGCCGGAGTCAGAGCGAGAGCTCGGGCTCGTCGTCGGAATCTCAGTCTGAATCTGAATCTTCTTACTCGGATTCCGGTGCGGAGTCAGAGAGCGGGATAGACTCAGAGGAGGAGAGGCGAAGGAGGCGGCGGAGGAAGCGGAAGGAGAAGGAAGAGGAAGATAGGAGACGGAGGAGGAAGGAGAAGGAAAGAAGGAAGAGGAAAGAGAAGGAAAAGGAGAGGGAGAGGAAGAAGAAGGAGAAGAAGAAGAGGAAGGAGGAGAAGAAGAATTTGGGCAAGAAGGCTGCAGTGACCAACTCGTGGGGGAAGTATGGCATCATCCGAGAAGTCGATATGTGGTGAGGATTCTGTTTCCTAATTATTCATTGCCATGACATACGAAAACTGTGAATTTATTTAGTTGTACTTAGGTATTTTTTATGCGATGAAATAAGAAATAACCTACTGATGCATTATGCATGTGGATTTGATACTAGAAATTGTCCTGATTATAGTTAAAAAGGGAGATAAAGTAGTTCCCTGGTGATGAATTTTAAGACAGTACAATTACTTGGCGGTGTTGAGATACTATAGTGTGAGAAGTCAGGTTAAAACGCTATAGCAGCTAACTGTGATCTTGTTTCTGGTAACTGGGTTTTAGTAATAGTATTAAGAGATGAGATCAATCTAAAATATTTGGTTCAATGACAATAAACCATTAAATTACTTATATATGATATTTGCTGACTGGAACTTCTACTCTTTTGGTAGTAGCATGTAAGAGTGTCTATACCCCCTGCTGGAAAAATGCACACTGTCACTCACTTCTCAATACACTCTTGACTGGAGTTATTAGCTTTGGAGCAGGGATGCAAATCAATTTGCAAAGTTCATAAGAGTGATATGCTTAAAAACAAAGCATATTTTCCAGCATCCATTTGGATCTTAATCCTTCTGTTATGGGCAGATTAGTAGATTAGATTAAATTAGTTAAGATAAGATTAGTTAGTTAGGATTATTTCTGTTTTAAAGATGGAGATAAGGTTAGTAGATTAGATTGTATTAGGCCTATAAATTAATCAATTCCTCCTCTGCTCCCCTGCTCCTACCACCTTCCAAAATGCTTTCTTAATCCAGCTTTTGGTAGTTTTTATTGGCTTGGTGTGGTGAGTTTCGCCTAGAGATATGAAGTACATTAGCATAATGTTTCTACCATATTCTTATGAGTAAAACCACATAATGTGTTTTGTAGGAACAAACGGCCCGAGTTCACTGCATGGTTGTCTGAAGTCAAGCAGGTATATTTGTTTAAATATTCTATATACTTTTATATGCAGCTAAGCTGTAAAAGACCGTTAATTTGTCCCAGAGGAACTGTAACCTTTTCTCCATATTGCTGTGCTTTAAGTAAAAATATTATATGTAGGTTAAATTGCTGCCAAATAAACATTTGGATCTTACTTCTTATTTTCTGTCTCAAGAAAAAAATAAATGTCATAAAATAAATGAATACTCATACCGGTGCAATTTAAATTTGGAGCTAAGTTAGACTTGGCTAAAAAGTTCAAGGACCAAAAGGTACCTGTTTTTCTTTTATATCTTTGAATTATCTTGTTTGGTTGGATATTTATCTAGTTCAATTTCCCCTTTATTTGGCTCAGATCTGATCATATAGAGCAGACCAGATGTTCTATTACCTGATTTTATTACTTTTGAATTTTTATTCTACTGTTTTATTTGTGTACAATACCATTGTATTAGATTTACTTATTTATTAATGTGTCCCCAGGTTAATTTAGAGTCACTGTCAAATTGGGAAGAGAAGCAAATGTTTAAGGAGTAAGATACTTTACTGCCATTAAATTACTTGATTCAGTTGATTGATTCTATGGTATTCTGCTGGATGTACAAAAAATGTCATCTACATTTTCCATGGATGTGTAACATGTATTCATTGCATGTATCTCAGATTTATGGAAGATCACAACACAGCTACTTTTCCGTCAAAAAAGTAAAGCACATCCTTTATTTTATTTTGCTGTTGTAAGAGTTGCAAGCAAGTTCTGGAGTTTGGTTAGAATTCTGATATCCCTACCTTTGTTGTCTTACCAGATACTATGACTTAGATGCATACCATCATCGTATGGTGGAAAAAGAGAGAAAGAAGGGACTAAAGAATGCCGTGGGAACAGAGCGTACAATATTTAATGACGAGGAACAGCGACGGTATGTGTATATATTACTTATTTAGTTGGTGTTTAATTGTTCTCTTATTGAATTATGGGACATTATGAAAATTCCTGATTCTACTAGTACTTTTATAACAATTGATTTATGTTGCACCTCATTTTGAGTAACATTGCTTGTTGGAATCAATGACTTTGGGCATGTTTGGGGGAGCTTTCGGCAGCTGTAGCTACTTCTAGAATCTAAAACTGAAACAAATGGTCTAGATTCTGGCTCAGATTGTAAGAATCAGTATCTGCGGAATCTAGAAATAAACTATAATTCAGAAGCTGAAAAACACCAGCTTCTTAAAATTCTCATTAGCTAGATATTCATACTATTTAGCTACTCAGACTGGCTAACTATTGAGAATCTCTAGCTGCCAGAAGCTTCCTAATCATGCCTTTTGTGAGAACTATTTCTAGCTTTGAGATGCTTACATCAAGTAAATTCCATGTTCTATACAGATAATTACAAAGCACTTATGCTTTAATTGGTAGTGGAGTTTATTGGGTCTAACATGCTACTTTTCTAAACTATTTCTTAAAAAATGCCATGCAGGCTGGAATTGCTCAGAGAACGTGAACGACAAAAGGAGGAAGAAGTAGCAGCTCTAAAACGATCCATGCAAACTGGAATGGTTAGATTATTGGAACTTCTTTTGTTATGTCATCTTCTATTTATGTGTCCTGTGAACCACCATTAAATACAAGAATTCTCATCTGTAGTGTTGTTTTCTCCACATAAATGCTTCAGTTATTTAAATACTATGGCTTCAAGCGACACTGGCTTCTAGTATCCTTTAGTGTCAATTGTCCAAAGGTAATGTTGCTAGGCTTTTGACAATTAATGTGGAGCTCTACACTTGGAATCACACCATTTGATCCATGTGATCACATATCTGTCAGGACATTCCTTTCGATGAACAGGAATACTTGGTCTTTGTAGTTGTAGTTGACATCTCTTTCCTGGGTGCAACCCAGTTTGATACCATAGTCTGTTCAATTGAAAGTGGCCAAGTGCATAATAATGTAGGTTTAAGCATTGCAGATTTTTCATTGTCACCTAGAGTCCTAGACAAATTCAATCTTTCCTGGAGCAAAGGCAGTTTGCATGTTTGGCTTGGACCCTTGTTAATTGATGCCAATTGGCACTAATTATGTTTTTAGCTCATCATTAATAATAGCATATGTAGGAGGAACAGAAGCCATGACCATATGGCCTCAACCAACCTTGTACTCTGTCTCTAGGCTATATGGGTGTCCTCCCAGTTTGATTTTTCTATTGTGTTCACAAATCCTAGAGCATCTTCAAGAGTAGCTCTAAAATTTGATTCATTGTATAACATTTTGGGATTGTTTTCAGGGATGCAAATCATTTTAAATGAATTTCACTCCAATAGAGCCCTAAGTTTGAGTCCTCGTGTACGTTCCCTAAAAATAGGGAGCGAAAGGATTAATTTTAGGGATCTTTTATTTTTGGGGCTATTTAGAGTATTTGTTGGAGGTGATTTTTTAATTCTAATTCCAAAAATGTAAAGAAGAGAGCTCTTTAAAGCTTCTCTTGGAGATTCTCTAACACTGTTATAGCTGGGAGTTCTGGGATATGTCTGTCTGAAGTCCTGGTGTCTGTTAGGTTCATTATATTGAAAAGCTATATGCTTTGTCGTCATGAAACCATCCTTTTTATCCCGTCAATTTAATGTCCTGTGATTGCTCCCCATTTTAGGCTCAAGCAATGAAAGAGCAGGCCCGACTGCGTGAGGAAATGATGTACCAGTACAGGTTGGGCAATTTTGAGGTATGCCTTTGGTTAGAAATTTGAAACGATGCGATTGTTTGAGTTTCGTTAATATAGGGGGGAGTGCATGCAACTTAATCAAACCTTGTTCTTATCAGGCTGCAGCTGCAATCCAGAAAAGGTTGGATCCTGATGCTCCTTTGCAGTAGCCGGCTTGTGAAGAGCCCAATTTTCATGCAGTTGTTCTTCATCGACCTTCATGAACATTGTCCAACTAGCAAACTTATTAATCATGATAATGTACCGGTGTAGTACTGGTTGTTACAAAAAAAATTACAGGGCTGGCCTGTAAAATGCTTCGAACAGAGCGATATGATTTTGAATTCTAGTTTCCTTCTGGTTTTATTCTGCTGTGTTCCTGTCTGTGTGGGGCAAAAATCGAGTGCAACCAGCGTTAAGATGTTAAGCCTTTTGCAGGGATGTTCCACAAGGCAATATTTGTTGCATTAATTTTGGACATCTCTTTTGTAGGAACACCCGTAGAAAATCGAGTGCAACCAGCGTTAAGATGTTAAGCCTGTTGTAGGGATGTTCCACAAGGCAATATTTGTTGCATTAGTTTTGGACATCTCTTTTGTAGGATCACCCGTAGAAAATCGAGTGCAACCAGCGGTTTTATGTTAGTTGACGTGATACAAATTCAGTTATGTCAAGTCCCTGATAAAAGGTGTCGTTCTGATAAATACTTCCGTTAAGCTTCAACCTAATGTTCACGAGACGATGAAACAGTACAAAATTCGGACACTCAGTTACAAAAAATTCGTCGTTTGGATTATCAGTCGCCTCCTAAGGTAGGAGGATCGAATACAACGACAGTTTTATCACTAGAGACTTCATTGGAACTCTGGAAGAACAGCACACAAAAAACACCAATCAAGGGGTCAAAAGGGACAAACAAACAGAAAACATCCTTACAAGCTTATCCCACACGAAGCGCCTCAAACAAAGCAAACACAAAGTACAAACCCACCCAATCGCACAGGGCCATTAGGTATATTTCTAAGTAGACGAATCGACTCAAACAAACGTCGCACGGCGATCAATCGCTCAACGCTTGACGATCTTGACCTTGTTCCACGTTCGATCGCTCAACGCTTGATGCTCTTGACCTTGTTCCACGTCTTCTTGCACGAGTCGCCGACCACCTTGACGCCCCTCATCACCGCTGCCTTGATGTGCTTCAGATCCTTGGCCCGCTCCTTCAACTGCAGATCGAACCCACCCATCTTCCCACGGAACACCTCTCCCAGACCGGAGGCGGAAAACGAATCCTCTTTCCCGCAGAGGTAAAGATGGAAACTGGCTTACTGGGCTGGCGACTTGCGGATTTGCCGTGCGTTCTAGAGGAGGAAGGAGACAACGACGTACAACTAGTGTGCTCGTGGTCGTGGACCTAAACCACGGCACGAAGCGATGCTGATCTGTAAAGCTTTCGGAAACGGGGCATTTAATTATTTGCCACTCTTAACATGTGAGTGGCAACAAAATGCCACTATGAGTCGCTGACATGTGGGGTCATCTGAGTCACTGACATGTGGTCCATTAATTGACACATGTTAAGAGTGGCAAATAGTTAAATTATCCTTCGGAAACAAGGTGTCCTAGGAGACGCGTTGAATGAATGAATGGTCAAGAGCAGCGTTTGAAACTTTGGGTTTTGAATTTGATGGAAATTTGACAAACGTGCCACCTGTCAATCGCACACATGATATGACATGTGGGTCCGATTTGTTAGCTATTGTTCGTTCCGGTTCCTTCGCTTCTTCGACAAAGAACGGCATATGAATTTTGCTTCTTTGTTTTCGTGGGTCTGGATCTGGACATCTGGTCCATGTGCTTCGGCATCACAGACTCACTGTAGAGCTGTTTGTTACGAGCCGTCGGGTTTTCTGTGATCGGCAGCGTGGTTTCAGATGGACGTACTTGCCCGTCATGCACTCATGCTCGACTGGATTTACGAGTAGTTTAAGGCCTTAGTTGCCCGCACAACTCTTTCAATGAACGTGCCTCACCCGTCATCATCCGTCGTATGTGTACACCTCCACACGCACACCGACATACATATGATCCGATCGATGTGCCAGCACAGAAAACGAGTGTGTCAACGAGGGGGCGCGCACGCCGACGGTAGCTGGAGCCTGGAAGCGTGGCGACAGACTGACAGCGGCGCGGCGACACAACGCCCGGCGTGGCCAGCCGTCTGCCCCGCTGTCCAGCGAGCCGTAACACTGGAAGTGCAGCTGGTACCGTTAGCCTTGTAGGCTTAGGCTTTTACACTGATCCATACTGCCTCGTCTCATGTTCAAACACGTTTATACGCATCCGACACATTTTTACAAGCGAAGAACCTTCTTCATCCTAAAAGACCGGTCTGAGAGAGGATGACTACTCTATCTTATAAGGGACTCGTAGCCCTCTTGCGTGGGCAAGATGAGACTAAAGGTTGCTGGCAATGTAGCTCACCGATTCGCCCAACCCAAATGATCATGACGATGCTGACTCTGATACCAATTGTTAGCAACCCAGTCCTTTCAACTCTCACGTAACACCGGTCCATACTGACCTCGCCCCATGTCCATACGTTCAAGCGCATCCGACATACTCTTACAAACGGAGAACTCTCTCAATCCCAAAAGACTGCGCCAAGGAGGATGACTACTCTCCCTTATAAGGAGCTCATAGCCCTCTTGTGTGGGCGATGTCGGACTAAAGGTTGCTAGCAACACAGCTGACCGGTTCGTCCGACCCAACTGGCCTAGTAACCTAACATTGTGTGAATATATATTGATGATGAACATCATATCAGAACATCATCGATGAAACTAAAGAACGACAGTGGCTCGGCTTGGGGCTTCAAGCGTGAGATTGGTGTTGGGGGAAATAGTTTTCCCTTAAACAGGGGCCAAATGACGTCAGCCTCTGAAGGCCTCGGGTTCAGAGCCTGTCAACTGGCAAAGCCTTAAGACGAGCTCCGGCCCACTCCGACGAAGATAACTTCAAGAACAGCCAAGACTTACCCTTCAAGAGCCAAGTCTCCAAGATCCCTCCAGTCCCTTCCAGAGCTACGCCTCCGGGACCCCTCCGGTCCCCTCCGGAGCCAAGCCTTCGGAACCCCTTCGGTCCCCTTCGAAGCCCTCTCCGGAGCCTTTCGGAGCCCTCTCTGAGAGCCGCTTCGGAGCCACTTCGGGTCTGCCTCGAAGTTCTCTTCGGAGCCCCCTCAGCTAGCTCCGGCTGATACCCTCTGGCAAATACTTAGGTCCAGAAGAAATGTCCAAGTACTACTACAGTGTAAAGCATACCAGGGCCCCAGCCCCTAGTATGCCGTATACCTGCTCCAGAAGTGATGTATATCCACCACGCCTGTAAAGTCACATGTACAGTAGTATAGCCTTTTTCCCTTCTTACACCTATAAAGCCTACGACTTGTAGAGGGCAATTAGGTCTTTTCCTTTGGCATACGTGCCTATAAAAGCAGGGCCATGCCCTTGTAAAAGGGAGGATGTTCAGTAGAGGTAAAACTATGCTAAATCCACTATAAACTGGACGTAGGGTTATTATCCCTCCGGGAAGGCCCGAACCAGTATAAATCCTTTCTCTCTCTCTTTGTGAGAACCCTTCGAGGTTCATTCCATACACCATACACTACCACATAAAACTTGTTTGTAACTAACGCAATTGTTACAACAGTTGGCGCCGTCCGTGGGGATCCTAGTACTAAAAGCTAGTGTCTCTACCACCCCTCGCGCCTTGGAGTGCACCCTTCGTTAAGGGGCTCCGGATGCTCACCGAAGGCCTCAAAATCCCTAGGGGCTATGAGGAAAGCTCTCTTCAACCACGCGAAGCCGCTCGGTCCCCAGACCAGGTCGAGTTTCCAAAGGTATGTACACAAACCGAAGCCTTGCTTCACTCTATCTAAACCCGAAGCCTTGCTTCTCCTTATTTAATCCCGAAGCCCCGCTTCGCCTTATTAAAACCTGAAGCCTCGCTTCGTTCTACTAAAATCGAAGCCCTTGCTTCATCTTATTAAATGTCGAAGCCTTGCTTCACTTTATCTAATGCAGAAGCCCTGCTTCGTTTTACTGATCGCCAGAGCCTTCACCTTATTAAAAAACCGAAGCTTTGTTGTGTCCTTATCGAGACCCGAAGTCAAGGCCTTGTTCTATTAAGAATCGAGGTTACCGCTTTGTATTGATAAGGACCAAAGCATTGCTCCGTTCTATTTAAAACTGGAGCACTCCTCCGAAGGATACACAGCGCCTCCAGACCCGTAGTAGTGAGACAAAAGACTCCGGACCACCGGCTCGATGCATCCAAGGATTTCGGGTTCCGTACTCAAAGCATCCCAGGGTCGAAGATGACCCAGAGTCGAAGGTGGCTCAGAATTGAAGGTGGCTCACACTATCACAGGTCCGGTGAATCCACACCACTCATTCCATTCTCATTGCAGAATCAAGCTCAGAAGCCCTGCTTCATCATCTAAACATGCTTGGAAACCTTGCTTCACATGTCAAAATCTAATCTATCGAGAATTAAGTGTGTCGAAGCCTTGCTCCACTTAATTCGAATCATTCTCCGAAGCCATGCTTCACTCCAAATTTAAGCATTTGAAGCCTAAGCGAGGCCTTCGAACGATGCGAAATTATATATTCGAAGCCGCCCAAGGCGCACCCCTTTGCATTTTATAATTGCATGCATCGGCAACACCCAAGTCCCTAACCACCACGTGCAAGGGGGGACCGAGGTATGTATGCGAAATGTGCGAATGAAATGCGTAATATGAGCATAACAAACTAAACGTTCGGAGCACGCGATACGTGCAGAGCATGCAAACGAAGCATGCGTTTATGAATACAACACAATTTCCATTCATTGAATTCCAAGTGCGAAGTATGTTACAGGTACACCTCGAAAGCTAAAATACTATGAGTAATCTGTATCTAAGCCTAGGAAAAAGCGGGCTCGAGGCCCCGACAAACTCAGCCCTTGCTTGCTCTTATTCCGGGCAGGGCCCCCCTCAGCTGGACGAAGCCCCGTCGGAGCCTGACCTCCCGTGGCCAGACCGTCCACGCTTCGAAGCCCGCAGAACTCGCCTTTCTTCTTGCAGGTCGGCCCAAGTCTGAAGCGCAGGCGGTGCTGCATCGAAGGCAGAAAAATCTAGGGCTTCGTCGCCTTGTAAGGCCGTACCCGAAGACTGCGCCCCCTCGCCACTTAAGCCTACTTCAAAACAGCTTAAGTCTAGTGAAGACGAAGAACTCTGAAGGGGCTCTGTCTTCACAATGGCTAGCAGCTCCTGGGCTACTTTGGGAATAACTTCGCCCGTAGGACCCCTCGGAAGTTTGAACCGAGGGGGCCTTCGGACCTAGCTACTTCGAGCACCACCCAAAGCTGGCTGTCGCGCCCCGATTTAATAAATCAGGACTTTATTGAAATTCCATAGAAAATCAATAAAACAAGACGTTCATCAAGCGACCACGTACAATACGGGCAATCATTCACGGTTCGTAGACCCCATTAATACAAAAGTGAATGAAAATGAAGAGAAACTAATAAAATCAAGGGTCCTAGATGAACGCCTCCTTCTAGTCTCGCCTTGACTGGGTCGCTACTCCAGACCTTCATCCTCCTCGTAGTAGACGGGCTCTGATGGTGTAAGTCAACGGGGTGAGTACAGATGTACTCAGCAAGCCACCGAATGCAAATATAATGCAAGGTAATGACAAGGGAGGTAGTGGCTAGTTTTGCGGAAGCAGCATAATTGTAAAGCTTTAAATGTGAGCAATTTATTAGTACGGAAAAGTAAACATGTGTATGCATCATCATCTTCTCTCGCACAACAGTCCTTACATGCCATGAGTAACTCAACCATTCAAACATTTGTAAACTAACTGCGAGTAGTCACACAACCCGCCCTTGACCGTGGGCTCGGCTTTTCGAAAAGATTGATTTTACTCTGATCAGAGATGTACCACTGTACCCACAAGTCACGCACTCATCACTTACACCAAAGTGTAATGAGATGACCCATTTCACGGGAACTCGTGCCAAAACCTTCCATATAGTCCTCCCCGACTCAACATCACCCTCTTATAGGTTTCATATGGTGTCCCGACGCGTCGGAGCCCCACCATACCCCCCCTTGAGCCTCGTCGGTACAAGTCGCCCGCAGGCTTGCCCCTTGCCCCCTCCACTATGGTGCATCGAGTCGGAGTATTCCATACTTCCAGTTGGGACTTACCCATTAGACTTGTGGTTGGTACGGAAGTGCTTTGCAACAGATCCCGCAGACCGGTCCTTATAGTGCTCCGGGTGCGACAAACCAATGCCCGAGCTTGCACCCGGAACCCACCATACTTATAACTTAGCCAACTCCAACAGAGTCCAGAGACGAGAATAACAGGTGATGGGGGATTGGTCCCGATCTTCCGATAGGTAAAGGATAAACTTGGGTTGGTGGAGAATCTCGACGTTGGCGATCCAAGGCTCCGGTCCGGCGGATCAAAACCTTGCAATCGTTACACCACTGTCTCCGTTGGTTATCAACCACGCAGGACGCGATTGACCTCGCCACGAAGGCTAATTCCTGCAAGCGAACCCAAGAACACAAGCAAGAACAGGAAGGATACAAATCGAATGCCAAATCACAGACAAATGAAGATAAGGTGAGGTTTCACAAACGCCAATGCAGCAGCCAATCGGTCCGGTGCAAGAGGCGGGATCTAAACACAACAGTGTAGATGCAACAAAGCAAAACCTAACCCTAGAAGTGGCTGGCGTGAGAATATATAGGGCGGCGGTCTGTGGAAGGGGAACAGACTTGGGCTGTGGGCTAGAAGACGAACAGACATGCACTATGGGCCAACACGGCCCAGTTCTGTCACGCAGGACGGTTTCGGTCATACAGAACGACTCGAGACTCCAAATGATGTGAAACCAACAGCAAACGATCCGTCTTCTCCTTAGCTTTCCAAAAAGTCAAAGAACGCGTCAATCGGACTTCGCATGATGAAGTTATGCCCATTTTGGTGCAGGGTGGTCGATGTAGTCCGAACCAGCGAATTCTTGACTTCAAACATCCGTGCGGCTCAGTCTTCAAGTCCAATTCTTCTAATCCATCTCCCGTGTTCCTAAGCAACAAAATATCACTAGTATTCAGTAGCATCTTATCCAAACAAATATTAACATAGTTGCTAAGGAAAGAATTAACCTCATGGTTCAAGCGACGGACACAGGTGCATGTGATTGGTCCTTGTAATTGAATTGTAGGTGGAGGCTCCATGGGTGTATCATGTGAAGTGATGTCCTCATCATCCTCCCCTTCTTGAATTGGAGTCGTCCTCGACTCAAGCTCATCGTCAGCTCCCAAATAGGGTTTTAATTCATCAGCATGGGGTATCAATTTAAACTTTCTCAACTCAGGAAAACGTTCCTTGCGCAAGTACAACCAAACAAGATCTCCTGGTTTGAAAAACATCTTCTTTCTTCCTTTATTTGTCTTTTGAGCAAAATAGCGTGCCTTCTTTTCTATAACTTCCTTGGCCTTCAAATGCATAGCTTTCACAAACTCTGCACGCTTAGTTACTTCCCGTTAAAGATTTTAATTCTTTTCTGATTTAAAACAAATTCAGTAATTCATATATTTGGTTAAGGGTTGAATCACTATTGATAAAAAATTGTAAAAATTCCTAGAATTATATTTTGGCCTCTAGTTCATCTCATAAAATTTTCAAGTCCAGATCTTGAATGTTTCTCCCTGTTTGGCTTTATTAGGGCTCTTTTAGGATTTTCTTAATTATAAATTGTAGAAATGTATTTAATAATATTTTTCTTTTATTTTAATTCCTTTTTATTTCTGGGGTGTTACAATCCTATCCCCCTTACAGAGAATCTCGTCCTTGAGATTCGGATCGATCCTCGAATAACTCAGGATGCTGTGCTTTGAGTTCATCTTCTTTTTCCCAAGTAGCTTCCTCTACCGGATGATTGCTCCACTGCACTTTGCAGAAACGGATGACCCGACTCCTGGTGATCCTTTCCTTAACCTCTAATATCTTGACAGGCTTTTCCACATAGGTTAAATCCTCTTGAACATCCAACTCTTGCAGGTCCACTTGCTCTGTCGGGACGCGAAGACACTTCTTGAGTTGGGAAATGTGAAACACGTCATGCACTCCAGCCAATGAGGGTGGTAGTTCCAACTGATAAGCGACTTCGCCTTGGCATCGAATAATGGGAAATGGTCCAACATATCGAGGGCCCAACTTCCCTCTCATATTAAACCGTTGAGTGCCACGGAGGGGTGTAACTCGAAGGTATACATGATCTCCTTCTTCAAAGGCTAGGTCTCGGCGTCGATTGTCCGCGTAGCTTTTCTGTCGTGATTGGGCTGTCTTGAGTCGATCTCTGATGATTCGTACCTTCTCCTCAGCTTCTCGAAGGATGTCTGTTCCGAATACTTGGGATTCACCAGTTTGATCCTAGAGTAGAGGCGTTCTGCACTCACGTCCATATAGGGCTTCAAAAGGAGACATCTGAAGGCTGGCTTGATAGCTGTTGTTGTACGAAAACTCAGCGTACGGTAAGCTCTTGTCCCAAGTGGCTCCAAAATCCAAGACACATGCCCGAAGCATATCCTCCAATATCTGATTCACCCTTTCTGTTTGTCCATTCGTCTGAGGGTGGTAGGCAGTGCTAAAGTTCAATCTTGTTCCCATCTCTTCTTGAAGGTTCTTCCAGAAACGAGAGGTGAACTGACTCCCTCTATCGGACACTATCTTTTTGGGCACTCCATGAAGACACACAATGCGGGCCATGTATAGTTCTGCAAGCTTAGGGCCACTAAAGGCCGTCTTGACGGCTATGAAATGTGCTACTTTCGTAAGCCGGTCGATGACCACCCAAATAGAATCATACCCAAGTTGGGTCTTTGGGAGTCCAGTGATAAAATCCATTCCGATTTCTTCCCATTTCCATTCAGGCACTTTAAGTGGCTGTAACAGTCCTGCAGGTCTCTGATGTTCAGCTTTTACTCTTCTGCAGGTGTCACATTCAGCGACGAATTGTGCAATCTCCCTCTTCATGCTAACCCACCAATAACGTTCCTTCAGGTCCTGGTACATCTTGGTACTGTCGGGGTGAATGGAGTACATCGTCTCGTGGGCTTCTCTCAGGATAAGGGTCTTTATCTTCGGCTTATCCAGCACACATATCCAGGTTCCAAACCATATGGTGCCATTCTCGTCCTCTGAAAATCCTGGGGCTTTTCCTTGTCTCATGTTCTTCTTAATGGCTGCTATATCTGGGTCTTCCAACTGAGCCTCATGGATTTGCTCAAATAGAACTGGCTGGGTCTCCAAGGTGGCTAGATATGCTCCTGTGGTTAACCCAAGATTCAACTTTTCCATCTCTCTACTTAACAAGGGTGCGTGATCCTGAATCATAATGGCTGTGCAATATCCCTTGCGACTTAATGCATCAGCTACCACATTAGCTTTTCCGGGGTGGTAGTGAATACCTAAGTCATAGTCTTTTATTAACTCCAACCATCGTCTTTGCCTCAGATTGAGGTCCGGCTGTGTGAAGATGTACTTCAAGCTCTTGTGGTCCGTAAAGATCTCACAGCGATTCCCGACCAAATAATGCCTCCAAATCTTAAGGGCGTGCACTACTGCGGCTAATTCCAAATCATGGGTTGGGTAGTTCAACTCATGGGGTCTAAACTGACGAGAGGCATAAGAAATAACCTTTCCATCTTGCATAAGAACACATCCCAATCCTTGGCGAGATGCGTCACAATAGACATGGAAGTCTTTCCGGATATCGGGTAGGGTCAGTATGGGTGCTGACACCAGACGGGTCTTGAGAGTGCGGAAACTTTCCTCGCATTCAGGAGTCCATTCAAACTTTTCTCCTTTCTGCAATAACTTAGTCATAGGCTTGGCTATCTTGGAAAAATTCTCAATGAATCTCCGATAATATCCGGCCAAACCCAGAAAACTTCGTATCTCAGATACGTTTGTGGGTGGCAACCAATCTGTAACTGCTTCCACGGTGGCAGGATCTACTGCAATGCCTTGTGCAGAGATAATGTGTCCAAGGAACTTCACTTCTGCCGTCCAGAATTTACACTTGCTGTACTTGGCATATAACTTGTGTTCCCTTAGCTTTCCTAGGGTTAACCGAAGGTGAGTCTCATGCTCTTTCTGATCCTTGGAATAAATTAGGATGTCGTCTATAAAGACTACGATGAATTTGTCCAAATATTCCATGAACACCTTATTCATCATGTTCATGAAGAATGCAGGGGCGTTGGTCAATCCGAAGGACATAACAGTACACTCATATAATCCGTAGCAGGTGGTAAAAGCCGTCTTGGGTATATCCTCTTCTCGGATCCTTAGCTGATGAAAACCAGACCGCAGGTCGATCTTTGAGAATATCATAGCTCCCTTTAGCTGGTCGAAGAGATCATCGATCCGAGGCAACAGGTACTTATTCTTGATGGTTACTTCATTCAAAGCGCGGTAATCTACACACATACGCTTAGCCTTGTCTTCTTTCTTCTCGACGAAGATGACGGGGGCACCTCATGGCGATGTACTGGGTCTGATGTAGCCTTTCCTTTAGAGATCCTCCAATTGCTGCTTCATCTCAGCTAACTCGTTAGCGGCCATTCAGTATGGTCGCTTATAAATAGGGATGGTTCCGGGCACCAAATCAATCCTGAACTCGATGTCCCTCTTGGGTGGCATCCCTGGTAAATCCTCTAGAAATACCTCCGGGTATTCACTGACTACCGGTATCTCCTCCAAGGTAATCTGATGTAGTCTTGGTCTTTTGATCTTCATGCTTGGCATCTGAAATGTGACGGCAGTCCCTTCTCCACTGGTGTTGGCGCAAATGTTACGCCAACAGGTTCTCGGTAATCAAGAACGAACAAACAGGAAGTTTGTGCTTTAGGACTACTTTGAGCCTCCGAAAAGGATAATAGCTCAAGTGGTCCGAATAAGTGTAGATGAACAATTTGTTCTGGATCCCCCCTTACAAGGTACAATGGGGGGTATTTATAGGGGAAAAAGCATAAGGAAAAGACCTATTTACCCCTAAATTACAACCGACATAGTAGAAACTATTCGGTACTATAAACAAGGTTATACTCGGTAAAGCACTGCAAGGTAGATGGATAAGCTGGACATCCAATCAATCGTGTCCTTCGGCTTCTAGGCCTCCATCTTCCCTTCGGAGGGTCCTCTAGGGCTTCGCACCGTAGCACCCTCCGGTCGTGGCGACGTTTGCTCCGAACAACAGTCCACCGGCTTCGGGGTCCTTATCAGCCAACGAAGGGTTAATCTTTAAGTCTTGGAAATAGAGTAATTTCCCCCAACAACTGGTCACAGTCACTTTTCTCTGGGCACACTCTATTATTCCTTGGTATTTATTGAGCCAATCCATTCCCAGAATGAGATCCAAGCCTTGGCATTCAATAAGTATGGGATCGACCCAAAATATGGTGCCGTGGATATCTATCCATACCTTAGGGCTATAGGTTAAAGCTAGGGTTTGTTTTCCCGGGGTGACTATTTGCACGGCTCTTGGTAGGTCTTCTATGTTTAAATTGTTCTTTTCCACAAAGGCAATTGATATGAAGGAGTGCGTAGCTCCAGTGTCAAATAAACCACGACAAGTGCTGAATGTACCAAGAACTTACCCATCACTATCTCTGGTGCGGCCTGAGCTTCTTCAGCGGATGGCGGGGTTCGCGGCAACTCCTTGGACACGCTTGGGGTGGGGGCAAGAATTGGAGTAATGCCCTTCCTGGCGGCAGTTGAAGCAAACCACATGCTTGCCGTGCTTGTCGCGCAGGGTCTCCGCCTTTTTAGCCGGGGCGGCTGGTGCGGCGGGAGCGGGGCGAGGTTGTCCGGCTCCGGTGTTAGCGACAGGTGGTGCCGGACGATATACCAGGCGAGGGTGGTACTGTGGTGCTGGTGGAGGAGGGGTGAAGCGAGGCCTCTGAGCCATGCCCTGGTTTTGCCGAAAGGCGATCATCCTCTTTCTCTTCAGGTCGACCTTGTTCTGCTCGGT
Organism: Zizania palustris; assembly: GCA_019279435.1. Classification (NCBI taxonomy): domain Eukaryota; kingdom Viridiplantae; phylum Streptophyta; class Magnoliopsida; order Poales; family Poaceae; genus Zizania; species Zizania palustris. The sequence continues at coordinate 222,203 of JAAALK010000547.1, forward strand.
CTCCTGAATAATAGCTTTATTCACCAACTTTAGGAAGTTGGCGAAATCTCCGGAGATAAGCTGTAGGGACAGCTCATCCTTCAATCCCCGGGGGAACTTGGCCTTCCTGGCCGCATCTGTACGGACCTCCTCAGGTGCGTACCTGGCCAGACGGTTGAACTCGTACAGGTATTCTGTTACGGACCTGCTCCCCTGCTGTAGGTCCCTGAACTCTTGCTGTTTTTGTGCTATGATGCCGTCGGGGATGTGAGCGGCACGGAAAGCAGCCGAGAACTCCGCCCAGGTATGGACGTGTCCCTCGGGTAGGGTCTCGCGCAGGTTGTCCCACCACTCTGCGGCGGGACCATGGAGTTGGTGGGTGGCGAAGGCCACCTTCTCCTGCTCAGTGCAGGTCAGAAGATCGAGCTTCTTCTCGATGGTCCTCAACCAATCCCCAGCCTCCATGGGGTTGGTGGTGCTCGAGAAAGTTGGTGGGCGGACTCGGAGGAACTCCGAGAGCTGAGAGGCGGGAGCGGGAGCTGGTGTGGCGGGGCGAGGCAGCTCGGGCTGTTGGTGGAGGCGGTAGAACTGAGCCTACTGCTCTTGCATCTGCTGCTGCTGCTGTTGCATCTGGTTCAAAAGGGCTGAGACCAGCTGGTTCTGGGTGGCCATCATTTCAGCCAGAGTGGGGTGGTTGGCGACCGGGGCTTGCCTCTGCCCAGTTGCTCCCCACTAAGGCAGGTTCCCGTTGTCTCCTCCGTTCTGAGGAGCGTCGGAACCCTGAGTGTTGGTCATCCTGAAGTTTCCAAAGTAGACAATATTTACTTGGAGGATATCATTATTATTAAGGTTTATTCAAAAATTTGCCGTTCTTGCGGTTACATCTTATTTATATCTTCATTCATGCCTTATTTTTGACATGAATGATAATACAATCAAGTAAAAAGAAAAAAAGAAAAGCAATCAACCGTAAATCTACGTCTATGGTAGCTCGGGGGACGGCTTGATCACGGGCTCGTGGGAGACGGTCGGGGTCGAGGAGCTGGATGGCCCAGCGGGTGGAGCACTGCGGGAGATCCTCTTGGGCCTCACGGTGGGGATCCAAAGGGGTTTCTTCTCACGAGGCAGAAGAGGTGCGATCTCCTCAATGTCCTTCTTCAATTCTTCGATCTGGTGGCGGAGTTGTGGGTTGGTGACGACGTGCTGCCGAAGGAGCTCATTCTGACGCCGTAACTCCTCTGCCTCGACAGCCAAACGGTGTCCCTGCTGGATACGGCGACGAAGATCTCCGTTCTCGCGGTTCAGATCCTCAGAAGAGTGTCGGTAAAAGCTGATCGTGTCGCGCTGTCCATTGGCATCCTGCAGTGCCTCGTAATGGAGATCATCCATGGCCTCCAATAAGCGCATGGTATGACCAATCGCAGAATGACGCTGGGAGAGTGTGTTGACGAAGACGCTGTGGGGACTCCCTGGAGTGCGAAGAGGCACGAAGCGGAAGTCCGTGTCATAGAGCTCACTGTCATAGATCATCCGGAGCTCTCTGAGTGTCTGGAGAGCAGTGCGCTGACTGGCAACCAAGAAGGTAGGTCCTCCTCCGTGATAGGTGTGAGCTGTCTGAGGGGAGGGCTGGACGATGACGGTTACCTCACAGAAGCTTTCTTCCTCATCGGGGAAGACTCCATGGTACATCGGCTCGTGCTCAAATCCGAGGAAACTGACGAGCATGCGCAGCTCACGGATGAAACCAACCTCATCACGAAGAGTCCCGCTCATGGTATGGACCGGCGTCTACAAAAGAGAGAAAGTTTTTGTGAAAATCTCGGAAGATGAGAGGATAAGTAATGTTTGTAAGAAAATATAGCAAGTATAAGTCCTAAGGTCAGGTCTGTTTGGCTTCCTACAGTCAAGTCGGCTCTGATACCATCTTGTCGCGCCCCGATTTAATAAATCAGGACTTTATTGAAATTCCATAGAAAATCAATAAAACAAGACGTTCATCAAGCGACCACGTACAATACGGGCAATCATTCATGGTTCGTAGACCGCATTAATACAAAAGTGAATGAAAATGAAGAGAAACTAATAAAATCAAGGGTCCTAGATGAACGCCTCCTTCTAGTCTCGCCTTGACTGGGTCGCTACTCCAGACCTTAATCCTCCTCGTAGTAGACGGGCTCTGATGGTGTAAGTCAACGGGGTGAGTACAGATGTACTCAGCAAGCCACCGAATGCAAATATAATGCAAGGTAATGACAAGGGAGGTAGTGGCTAGTTTTGCGGAAGCAGCATAATTGTAAAGCTTTAAATGTGAGCAATTTATTAGTACGGAAAAGTAAACATGTGTATGCATCATCATCTTCTAACTCGAGGAGTACATTTTACCTCCTCGCACAACAGTTCTTACATGCCATGAGTAACTCAACCATTCAAACATTTGTAAACTAACTGCGAGTAGTCACACAACCTGCCCTTGACCGTGGGCTCGGCTTTTCGAAAAGATTGATTTTACTCTGATCAGAGATGTACCACTGTACCCACAAGTCACGCACTCATCACTTACACCAAAGTGTAATGAGATGACCCATTTCACGGGAACTCGTGCCAAAACCTTCCATATAGTCCTCCCCGACTCAACATCACCCTCTTATAGGTTTCATATGGTGTCCCGATGCGTCGGAGCCCCACCATACCCCCCCTTGAGCCTCGTCGGTACAAGTCGCCCGCAGGCTTGCCCCTTGCCCCCTCCACTATGGTGCATCGAGTCGGAGTATTCCATACTTCCAGTTAGGACTTACCCATTAGACTTGTGGTTGGTACGGAAGTGCTTTGCAACAGATCCCGCAGACCGGTCCTTATAGTGCTCCGGGTGCGACAAACCAATGCCCGAGCTTGCACCCGGAACCCACCATACTTATAACTTAGCCAACTCCAACAGAGTCCAGAGACGAGAATAACAGGGAAATTCATATATCAGAATCCAGCTATCTACGACTCATTCTTTTTATCCTATAGCAGTTGTGCCGGTACATTGGGCACTAACTAATAATTTTATAGTAGAGTGACAAGGAGTTAAGGCTCAATAAGCATGGCTTGGGTTTGCACACAAGGACGGGGATCTAATAAATATAAGTGTAAGGCTTGATTATTGGACTAATGCAATATTAACCTATGAGTTATAGCGATAATTTATTAAAACATGGGCTCAAATATGATCAACTGTTTCCACAGGGGTGGTCGATGACTTGCCTTGATCAGCAAAGGGGGATGGAGGAACCTCGGGGTAGAACTCCTGCTCCTCGACGAACTCGTAGTCTTCACGATACGGAAAATATACAATACATTAAATAAACAGATAAAATCCACCAAATAATAAACATACATATTTGTGGGTTTTATTATGTTGAATAAAGCTTCATTATTCTGATGTTTGGTGATTAAACAGTAAACTTATTTTTCTCAAGGCTTTTCTAATTTATTTTCCTGAATTAATAATTTACCCCTAAGGGGTTTTTATTCTTTTATTTGTTAAAAATATTTTGGGTAACAGTAACATACTGTTTTTATGGGATTAATGTGTAGAGAATATTATTCTGGTTCCAACAAAATTTGAATGGTGAAATTTGGAGTTAAAATGAGCAAGTTATGAATTTTCAAAGTTTAAATCAATTTCTGGAATTTTATTTAAACAGAAAATGGGCTTTAGTCCACGGTGAACCAGGCCCACGGTGGACTGCAGCACTGTGCGCGTGGACCAGATCAACCAGATCCGTTGGATCCAGATCCGGCGGCCAGGCGCGAGGCGGGATCCTTTAAGTGAAAATGGATGGCTCAGATTAAATCGCATCGAACCAGTACGCGTGGACGCACCAGATCGCTCGGAGGTTTTAAGTGGTGATCGACGGCCGAGAGGCCTCGATACCCCTTTGACCAGATCTGAGGGCCCTGATTAAATCCCGAAGGGATTTAATCGTAGCCCTCCGATCGTGATCGGACGGCCACGATGCCTTCCGGCACGGCACGGGCGTAAGGGGTACGTACCCTTCGTCTCCGGTGACGGCGAGGCCTCGGGCGTGGTGGCAGCGGTGGTGGCGAGCGCCTACGTGCCTAGCTAGGGCCAAAAATGGAACGCGGAGGTGATGGGGGTCCTGACAGTACCTTCGGTGGCGACGATGGGGGCCCGGAGGTGACCGGCGGCGAGCGTAGACGGCGGAGGGGTTTCGGGTGCTCGACGGCGACGGCGATCCGGCGGGTTCCACGGCCAACAGAGGGGTGGCCGAGGAAGGGCGGACGTCGATGGTCACACTGGTGGCGGTGGCTAGGACGGGGGAGGTCCGAGGCGATGGCGAGGGCTCGCTGGAGGCGAAGCAGAGCTAAAGGCCGAAAAGAAGGCGGCGGCGCTCTGTTCTCGCTCGGCTTGGGTTGCTACGGTGTGGACTGAGCGCGGTGAGGGCGAGGGTATAAATAGGGGCTCGCCGGCGCCCAGATGGCAAGGAATGCCGGGGAACCCGAAGGGCTCCTTCCTTTTCCGGCGAGATTCCCAAAAGCATCGGATAGCCTTCCATAAGCGCAAAAACTTGTCGGCTAAGGAAGGAAAGGGGGCGGCGGCGACCAGGGAAAGTGATCCGGGGTGATCCGGGCGATCGCGGTGGCCGGCGGCGAGGAAACAGAAAGGAATCGCCGGGGAGAAGGAAGGTAGGGATCCCCTTCCATGGAGAAGACGAATCTGACAGGTGGGCTCCACCTGTCAGAGGGCGAACGGGAAAACGAGCGCCGACAGGCGGGGCCGAGCGGTTAGTGGGCGAAGGCGGGCGCAGGAGGCTGCCAAGTGGGGCCAAGCGGGGCGCGGCGGGAGAGAGGGAAGTGGGGGAACGCGCCGACAGGCGGGTCCCACATGTCAGCGACGCGAGTGCTGGGCTGGGTTGGGCCGAGGCACTTTGGAGGTTGAGGCCCGTTAAAGATTTTAATTCTTTTCTGATTTAAAACAAATTCAGTAATTCATATATTTGGTTAAGGGTTGAATCACTATTGATAAAAATTTGTAAAAAATCCTAGAATTATATTTTGGCCTCTAGTTCATCTCATAAAATTTTCAAGTCCAGATTTTGAATGTTTCTCCCTGTTTGGCTTTATTAGGGCTCTTTTAGGATTTTCTTAATTATAAATTGCAGAAATGTATTTAATAATATTTTTCTTTTATTTTAATTCCTTTTTATTTCTGGGGTGTTACACTGGCGAAGCTCTTCTGAATCCTCAAGCATGTCGAAGTCAACATCCGAAGGTTGAGCTTGGGCAAGTACAAAATACCCCCGCATTTCTATTAATAAACTAACAAGTCATTTACAGGTCTACGACTACGAATTACAAAAGAGCCTAAGGAGGTCTACACCTTCGGTGGAGAGGGTTTGACATTGAAGGCTGAGCTGGCGAGGCCTGCGCCCTGGCTTGGCGTAAGCGGGTGACTCGTTGTAGCTCGAGGATCGCTTTGCACCCTTGGGTCTTCTAGGGTTCCTGAAGCCGGCGCCATGCCCGTGGACTGTCGAGGAGGGTGAAGCCGGCGCCATGCCCGGTGGCTTTATCAACCCCTCGAACCACGAGGCCCTCCAAATCTTGGCCAGCGGCATGAAGATCAGAGCAATCCATCGCCAACTTCGCCCTAGCCTCCTCCGAAGCTCGAAGCGCTTCCCGAAGCATTTCAGTCTCCGAAGCCAATCTTTTGCCTTAGCTGCCTTGGACCTCACCGCCTCCACTGCTGCTTCGGCTTGCTTCTGTCTTTCAACGGCTTCTGAAGCCTGGCACCAAAGGGCGTCACTCTCCTCCACCAAAATGGTTTCTCGGTGACCCACGGAGGCCACTGTCACGGTAGGCAGTGCGAAGGCCTGGCAAGATTCGAGAAATCTTTAGTATTGCTAAAGAGCTAAGTACCAAACGAAGCCTATGCGAAGCTTCGTTCACTTGAACGAGGGCTTCGTTGGCATTCATGAAGAGGTCGAAGTGGCTGGCGCGGCTGAGCTGTGCCACAAAGTCCCCCTTCACCACAGCCACACAGCCATCGTAGAAGAAGTCGATGGCCGCCTCCATCACGGGTCCACTCAGAAGCAGGTGCTGGATTAAGGGCGTCAGAAACACAGGCCCTGCTAGAGCGGGGCTCTGGTCTACTACCTCGACCACTTCCTCATGTTATTCTTGAGGGGCCCCTCCGCCGCGGTTGCCCCCCTCGTCTTCTTCGGACGAGGATTTCTCAGACTCCGAGCTGCTGCTACTTTCGCTGCTATCGGAGGACCCCTCCGTATCTGCCACGGCAGGCCTCACATCATCACCAGCACTTGAAGAAAAGTACAAGTCAATACACATGAATTTAAGGAGAAGTGTGATCCAAGTGTCTACCTTCGTCAGCTTCCTCTTCGCCCGAAGAGATGTCCTGGAAGGCCGTGGGAGAAATATGTGTCCCCTAGTCCCTCTGCTGGGCTGCCTGGGCCCTAGGCTCCGCGCTCGAAGGGGCCGTCCCCGAAGCCTCTGACACCACCACTTCGGTTGTTGCCACAGCCTCCGGCACCACCACTTCGGCCGTTGTAGTAGAAGCATCCTCGGGCTCCCCTCCAGCAGCGAGGTCCAGAGATGCATGCTCCACCACGACAAGGGTTTCATCCGCCGAGGGCTCGGAGCAAACCTCGAGGATTCTGCGGACTTCGAGGCCTCGAGCTCCTCATCGTCCACCCATTTCCTCTTCGAGCCACTTGCCGAAGGTGCCGAGCCGATGAAGTCTAGGAGTGTTTGGACCCCCTCGGTGCCGAGCCAGGTCCACACATGGTTCCATCGCTCCCAAGACCCCACCAGAGCAAGCCTTTAGTTTTGCTCGTCCGGTGTCAAAGGCCCCACGACGCATTCGGTGACCACTATAGCCTCCTCCAGAGGCCGCACATCATGCGCAACTTCATCAAAAATTCCAAGTCAGCACAAGTTAAACTTCACAAAGTACGAATGTAAAAAAAGTTCAAAGCCTTACCAAGACGCTCCGCGAATACTTTGCTCGGACCCTCTGAGCCCGGAGCCAGGAACAAGTCCTTCGGCCAGGAGAGTGGGAGGGGGATAAGCCAAAGGGTGATGAACTCTTCAGCCAAGTCCCTCATGCTCATCTTCGAGGCCACCCTTCGTAGGAGCAGGATCCTCGATTGGAGTGTCTCAGAGGTTGACTTCACCGTGCCTTTGCGACGGTAGGAGATGAGCGTGTTGGTACTCTGAAGGGGGGAGTCCGCGCCCACCGAAGCATAAAACCATTACTGGTCCCACTTCGAATACCATTTATTGTTGATGACCCTCGCTAGGAAGTCAGCTAGGAACTCTTTGCGGAGTTGGAAGTTGGCGCTCCCAAAGGCTAAGGCCCTCTCGACGCCATCTGGCCCCTCCCTCCGCTTCAGCTGACAGCTCGCGTCGTGAAGGGCGACAAAGAAGTCCACATGCCCTTCGCAGCCTTCGGCCCTCATGGCCCACTCAAAAATTGCAAGCCTCGCCATGACATTCGGGGACAGGTGAGGAAGCTCGAAGTTGTAAGCCTTCATCACCTCGCTCAGCATGTCCACCGCTGGCATCCCGAGCCCCGCCTCGAAGAAGTCCTTGAAGACGACGACTTCGTCAAGCTGAGGCCTCGGGATCATCTCTGACTTCTTAGGCACCTGAAGCCAGATGCCCTTAGAGATCCTCCCTTCGCAGATCCTTTGGATGAACTCCTCCATCGAGACTGAAGCCCACAACTCCAAAGATTGCTCGAACCTGTCCGATGGTGACTGAAGGTCCCTCGGCCCAAGGTTCCTCGCAGCAGGCTTCGCCGCAGCCGCCACCGCCTGGGCCTGGACCGAGCTCAAGATCGCGCCCAGGGCCAAGGCCTTCTTCGACGCAGCCTTCTTTGGCATCTTGCGAAGGGGTTCGGTGCGAAGGGTGCTAAAGGGCTTCGGAGCAGGTTGTGCACGAAGCTGAAGGTGGAGAGCAGAGAGCGAAGGTGGCTAGCAGATGAGGCTGAAGGCAAATTAAAGTGTAAGCGGTGCTATGGTACGCTAAGCCCCTTTTATAGGCGGTAAAAAGCGACCGCGCGCCCTGCTTCCGAAGTCTTTTTCACTGTTACCCAATCCCCGCAGCCTCTAACCGCTGGGGCCAGGATGAAATCTAAAGCGAACCGTCATGCCCCCCGTACTGTAATGGCCCAAATTCCAACCATTAAGGGGCCGCTTGGACTCCCCGAGGGTGTCCCATCGCTCTGTGCATGCATTTATTGCCTGCGTAGTTCAAAGCCGGCCTTCGGTCCCAGGCTCCGAAGGCCTTCCTTCCTCGAAGCATCATTTCTTTCAGTGTCATTTGTCCCGAAGCGTGCACACCCCTTCGCCTCGAAGGGCTACGTGCGAGGGGCTACTGTTGGGGGAAATAATTTTCCCTTAAATAGGGGCCAAATGGCGTCAGCCTCCGTAGGCCTCGGGTTCGGAGCCTGTCAACTAGCAAAGCCTCAAGACAAGCTTCGGCCGACTCCGACGAAGATAACGTCAAGAACAGCCAAGACTTACCCTTCTAGAGCCAAGTCTCCGAGATCCCTCCAATCCCTTCCGGAGCTAAGCCTCCAGGACCCCTCCAGAGCCAACCCTCTGGGACCCCTCCGGGTCCCCTCCGAAGCCAACCCTCTGGGATCACTCTAGGATCCCTCCGGCCCCCCTCCAGAGCCAAGCCTTCAGGACCCCTTCTGTCCCCTTCGAAGCCCTCTTCGGAGCCTTTCAGAGCCCTCTCCGAGAGCCGCTTCGGAGCCGCTTCGGATCCACTTCGGAGCCCACTTCGGGGTCTGCCTCGGAGTCCTCCTCGGATCACCCTCAGATAGCTCTGGCTGATACCCTCCGACAAGTACTTCGGTCTAGAAGAAATGTCCAAGTACTGCTACAGTATAAAGCCATACCAAGGCCCTAGCCCCTTGTATGCCATATACCTGCTCCAGAAGTGATGTATATCCACCACGTCTATAAAGCCACATGTACAGTAGTATAACCTTATTCCCTTCTTACCCCTATAAATCCTACAGCTTGTAGAGGGCAATTAGGTCTTTTCCTTTGGCCTGCGTGCCTATAAAAGCAAGGCCATGCCCTTGTAAAAGCGAGGATGTTCAGTTGAGGCAAATCTATGCCAAATCCACTATAAACTGGACGTAGGGTTATTATCCCTCCGGGGAGGCCCGAACCAGTATAAATCTTCTCTCTCTCTCTCTCTCTGTGAGAACCCTTCGAGGTTCATTCCATACGCCATACACCACCACATAAAACCTGTTTGTAACTAACATAATTGTTACAACAATTGGATTTCTATTTCTTGTTTCTTTCCAATTATTTGCTTGAATCTGAGACATTAGATCAGCTTCGTTGATCGATATAGAGATGCAGATGGAGTGAAAGAGGGAGATGGAAGCTAGAATCAACGCAAAGCTAGATTTGTTGTTAGAGATGATGGATAAATGGATCATGGTGACGAAGTTTGAAGAGACTCAAAAGAGTTTACCTCCAGTTGATGAATAGCACGGGTGAATTGAGTTGCCGGAGAAGACGATGGCCATAGAAGGAGGAGGAGTGGTTGTCCCTAGCCACGATCCGATGATGGAGAACACGGGCGAGTTGGAGTCGGCAGCCACATCGGTGACCCCTATCTCCAACAGCGACGACCAGTTTGTGCCTTGTGATCTAGGGTTCCTCGCCACCGCACAAGAGGAGCTCACATTGGCCGGCACGTTAATCTCCTCCTGTGTTGCATCGCCCCACAACTAAACCACTATGTGAAACCAAGGGTGGTTTTGGTCTAGATGATGAGTGACTGACAAGGATAAGCGTTTGAGCGGTTGAGTGGTTGAGAGTGGTTTGGGTGCATCGAGGGGTTCGGTGTAGAATTGAGGAGTGGTTGTCGAGGTTTCAGTGGTACGTAGCATTCTTGTTTTGGCTTGTCTTGGATGTGTAGGGTGGAGATGCTGACCGACTGTCGACGGCGAGTGATCAAGGGTCAAGCGGGGAGCTCGATGCCGGAGGATCAGGGAGGCCGAGCGAAGTTGGAGATCTCAAGAGTGCACGAAGAGACCGAGAAAGACTTGGACAGACGGTTGATTGCGACAGTGTGACGATCGGGTCTGCGAGAAGGAGGCCAGGGCAAGCATTCAGGCGACTCGAGGGGATCGAGAGAGAAAGTGGCTTGTTGGCGCTCGGAGTCGCAAAGCGGTGTCACGAGTCGAAGAGTTGAGAGGCTTTGTCAGTTTTTTGCTGAAAACCGTCGAAACATTAAATGTTTTTGTTAATTCAATAAATAGGAGTTTAGTGTTAGTTTGAATATTTCAGTTTGTTAGTGTATTCTTTTGGTATATTTTTAGAATGGGTCTATTATGAAAATATATTGAAAGTAGTGTCTCTTTGTAATGTTTCTTTTGAGTCAAATGGTGTAATTTTTAGAATATTCAATTCTGAAATTACCCAAGGGGTTTTGTGTAAAACAGTCTTCTAGAAGATGCCTACTTAAGGGATCTCATCCCCTAAAGTTGGCAGCACTTTTTAGACAGAATGCTTTATCCACAAAAATTGAGAAACACAGCTGTTGTAGCAATTGTGTTAGCTACAGCACAGGTTTCGTGTGTATATATGGTGTGTAAAATGAACCTCGAAGGGTTCTCTAAGAAGGAGAAAAGATTTATACTGGTTCGTACCTCCCCAAAGGGATAATAGCCCTACGTCCAGTTTGTGGTGGATTTGGCATAGTTTTCCTCAGTTGAATCTAATGGATCCGATGTATCTCATGGCCCTGGAGGAACTGAACTATTACAAAGGATTGGCTCTGCTTTTATAGGCACGCAGGCCAAAGGAAAATACCTAAATGCCCTCTATAAGTCATAGGCTTTGTAGGGGCAAGAAGGGAAAAAGACTAGTCTACTACACAAAGTGCTTTACAGCTTTACAGACGTGTCAGATAAACATTACTTCTGAACAGCTAAACGACATACTAGGGGCAGAGGGGCCCCCGATATGACTTCTACACTGTAGAGAAGTACATATATTTTCCTGGTTCGAAGTAGCGGCTGGAGCTCTTCGGGCGGAGGCTGCGAGGAAGGCTTCGAAGGACTCTCTGAAGTGGGCTTCGAAGCGTGCTCCGAACTGAACTCCGAACTGGGCTCTCGAAGGTTTAGCTTCGAATTAGCTGAAGAGGGTCTGGAGACCGGCTCTGGGGAGCTCCGAAAGGAGCTCGGAGGTTAACTCTGAAGAAAGTCCGGAGACTAACTCTGAAGAGAACTTCAAACAGAGCTTGAAGACTTGGCTTCTGGCAGACTTCAGTGGGAGCCTGGAGGCTTCGTCCAGAGGGCTCCGAAAGGAGTCCGGAGGCTTGGAAATAACTTCGGCGGGTAGGAATTTGCTTCGACAGTGTCAGGCTCCAGGCCGAAGGCCTATAGAGGCTGACGTCATTTGGCCCCTGTTTAAGGGAAAACTTATTCTCCCAACAACAGCATTTGGTAGAAATTTCTTGATTCTCTACAGGAAGCTTTGACAAGAAACAGTGAATCGCATGGAATTTCCATGATCGGCTACAGGAACGAGCAAGAGAACTGTTCTGGGCGTAGGTAAGGATTTTAGTCTAGATTCAATTTTTGAGTGCATTTTCTGATGAATCCAGTGTAGAACATGTGATAGATGCCTATGTAACTTATGTTGAGGAGTTTTTGAATGTTCCATTTTTGAAAGTTGCAAGTGATTTCTGCAATTCTTTCTTGATTATTTTGCTGATCAAAAGTGGTACCTCTCTATTCTGATTTGAGCTGATCTGTTTTCCCTGAATAGAGTTGAACCCCCTTTAGTGTTTGATAAAATGACTGATTCATATTTGTGGATATACTGAAGTTAAATATGTTCCTAATATGTGTTCTGAACCCACTTGAAGACATTTAATCCCTGGATTTGGACTAGTTGATGTGTTTTAATTGAATCTAGCAAATTAGACTCTGAATATTTTTTAAGGGTCCTGTTCAGAAATCTGTTTTGAAGTCTAGGTTCTGTGAATTGCTTCTTGATTCACTTCTGATCTAATTACTTTCATTTAATACATGGTCCTTGAATGAATTGATTGAGAATTGATTATGTTTAGTATTCTGAACAAATGAATACTGGTTCTTATAACTGTCTGAAAGTTCTGATTCTGTTAGATTTGAATTCTTGTTTTCATATTTGTGCCAAGGATCTATTTCATTAAGATTGAATGCTTAGTACAAGTTCATTCAGTTCATATTCAGTATTTGGAACCTGTTTGAAGTGTGTTATTCATTTAGTATGGTCTGATTAATGTGCTGTATTTGAGGTCTGGATTTTAGAACTCAAAAGTACCATGTCATAGTTGCTAAACAGCATGCTGTTTTGAGTTCAGAATTGTGAGAATTGTTTCCTGATTCTATTCTGAATTTTTGATCTAGTCTGAAAACCACACTTGATCTGATACACAATTTGATAAATTCAGAATTGAGTTTGTGATCCATTGAATTCCAAGTTGAGTTATTACCTGTATTCAACATATGATTCGAATTCAGTAAAATGCTGGAACCTGAATTGTGTGTGCAAGTAATCTAGTCTGATTTGACTTCCTATTTTGAAACTCAATTTTTAGAACTGAATCCTTGTGCTCTAATTTTTTTATCATTTATTGTGTGCCATACTATTATATGATGTTGTGATTTGGATTTCTGAAATCTCTGTTTTGGATTGATCTGTAATCAGTGGATTGAACTCAAGTTGGATTAGAATTTTTATTATTCCAGTGTTGCTGTATTACACTGTTTTGAAACTGAAGTTGGGTCTAAAATTTGTCTGAAGCAGTTTGAACAGTTTTGAAATTAAAATTTGAATTCAGAACTGTTTTATTGTTCAGTTTCTGTTTTGCAATAGTAATCTGCAATTTGAGTTCAGGTTTGCATTAATTTGGTTTCTGAATTTTCAGCCTTGCTTTCAGTTCATAATCATATTTGTATCTACTGTTTATCTTCAGAAAAGTAATTTCCATTATTGCTGTTTGCATACATCCTGATATAATGTACAAAATTCAGCTCTGTATTGTTTAGTTCTGCTCTGGTTAACATGAGTGTCTAGTGTCTGGGACACTGAATATTACTGTTGTTTGTTTCAGCTAATTTGTTCTGAATATCAGTATTCTGACATTTCTACTTTGTGTTTTCACATCTGATTTATTGCTATATTTCAGAAGTTCACACGAAAGTTTCAGGGTATAGTTTTGAAATTGTCAATGTTATGTATCATGCAAATCTGAACTGATGTAGGATTGAAATCTGAATTTTGAACTATTCGGTGCCAGGAACAAGGTTATAAAAGGTAAAACACTACAAGGTAGATGGATAAGCCAAACAACTCATCAATCTTGTCCTTCAGCTTCAAGGCCTTTATCTTCCATTCGGAGGGTTCATCGAGGCTTCGCATCGTTGCACCCTTCGGCTTGACGCCTCTACCTCCGAACGACTGCTCACCAACTTCGGAGCTCTTCTTAGCCTTTGAAGTATTAATCTTTAAGTCCTGAAAATGGAGTAATTTCCCCCAACAGTAGCCCCTCGAATACGCCTCTCTATAGTTAACCTGTTTAGAAAGAAGGCAGTATACAGAAGGAATATTTCTATTTTTTGAGACTTAAAGGGGATTCGGACATGTTATCACTCACAGAGGACTTCGAATCCAAAGTGTTCGAACCTCCCCCTTCGGGTTCCTTATGCGATGGGAACACGTACTGGGAAGAGAACCGTTTTGGAGCGCAAAACGTCGTGAAGGACCGTTTAATTATAGCCATTATGGTACAAGTAACCGTTACACACTGTAAAAGGTAACGGTCGATTTTTACGGCGGTTGCTCGCCGTTCCATTACTGGACCCACTTGCCAGCGATAGAAGCCGAACCTGCAGTGTGAAAGCAATCGAAGAGTAGCACCCGACGAGCGGTTATAAAAGGGAAAGACAAGGATTAACCGAGGCTTTTTACCGCTTCCAGTACTCATGATTCACTTTCCCCAATCCTTCAACCTCTTGAGCATCCGAGCGAATGGCGAGAACTAGCCACACCGCTCCATCGGCAGCCAGTACTCTTGCGCAGAGGCAGGCGTGGGCCGCCTCGGCAGCAGTGGTAATGGCGGGGACTTCGGGCAGCGCCTGGCCCAAGAATCCACGGGAGCTCCGTCCGCCTTCCAAGAAGAAGATCGCCCAAAGCTTCCTCATCGGTCAATCCGTGAGCACCGCCGAGTCCATTGAAGAGGCCGTGGATGGGAAACTGGGTGCCGGATTGAGGACTCGGGTCCCTAGACCGGAGTCAACTCCAAGGCCACGAAGCGGGGAGGTGGTGGTCTTCGAAGCATTTTTGAAGCAGGTTTGGGGCTTCCAGCCGTGGACTTCTTGGCGGAGGTACTAGACCTGTTCCACATAACCTTACCTCAACTGTCTCCCAACGCCATTGCACGCCTAGCCGTCTTCGAATGGGCGCTCCGGGCGGAGGGATGCGAAGGGCGCTCTGAAATCTTCGCCGCAACCACGAGGCCACATGCCAGCCGAAGCCATAGGATGGGCCTGGGGATTCTAAGGTGACCATAGCTTTCGATAGCGTCAATTTCCAACAGCGGAGGGAGCATGCCCTTTATTTCCCTACAAAGGCCATCAATGACAGATGGTACACAAATTGGATACTTCGGTGGTTTTACGCCGAAGTCGGAGAGGACTCCCCCCTCGCAGGTCCTCTCCAGGAGATTTGGTTCTGGAAGGAGGCGGAGATCTCCCCGAACCCTAGCCTGCTCTCGATGAGGCTAGGGCTGCTCACTTCGGTGGCTCACCGCATGAGTATGCGCGATCTGGCCGAAGAGTTTATCGCCCTTCGGATCCCTCCTCTCGGAGCTAACTGGCCGATCGTGTTCCAAGAGGCCTCAGAGGGAGATCTTCGAACCCTAGGTAAGGCTTCGTTTCCTGCAACATTGTATTAGATGAAGGAAATAATTGTACTTATGATACCATACTCTTTTATTTCAGCGACTCCTTTGGCGCTGGCTCCGGAGGACATAGCTCGAGCCACGGAACGAGTGCTCGGAGCCCCTTCGGTGGCTGAAAAACAAAAAAGGCTGGAGCTAGTAGGAAGCTGGGAGCGCTCCAACAGAGTGTGGGGAGCTCTTGGGATGGAGGCCCCTCTTCCTGACTTCACCTCGGCGAGAGCAGCCGCTCGAAAACGGAAGGTCGCTACTGAGCCGACCAAGAAAGCCAGCAAGTAGCCGTCCAAGAAGAAGAAAACAGTGAAGCCCCCTCGGCAGCTGGCTCCGACCTCGTCGGCTTCATCACTGGACGCCCGGAGCTTAGCCTCCGAAGAGCTGGAGGACTCCGATGCTCAGACTGCGGCGGCCTTCGAGAGCTACCTCCTGGCCGATGATGAAGACCTAGGGGAGGTTCCCCCTGCGCCCGTCATCGTACATGTGGAGTCGGGCTCCGCCACTCCCAACTCGCCCACACCCGAGGCGGTTACGGCGGAAATCGCGGCCCCGACAGGAAATGCGGAGGAAAGGGCCTCGGGAGATGACTTCGCCGACATCCTTTAGATGTACGAGGTCCTGGAGGATCCAGCGATCCTACCCCACGAGGCTCCCGGAGGTACTTCCCGAAGCTCCCTTTTTTGACCAATACCTGCAAACTGTTTCTGGGAGTATGCTTATTAACTTTGTTTTAACAAAATAGGTACCTCTAAGGGTATTGATGCCCCGACGGCGCCCGAAGTTCCTGCATCTTCGGAGGCCGCTGCTCGAGTGGACCCCCCTGTGCCTTCGGACGCTCCGAGCTTGATGGTGGAGAACACGCCCATCGGAGCGGAGTATGCGCCTGTCGGAGCGGAGGATGCGCCCGTCAGGACGGACTTGGCGACGGAGGTCGCCCCTGCAGTGGCAGCTCCGACCGTCGAGGTTGCCCCTGTTGCGCGGCTCTGGTCGAAGGGGTAGCTGCCGATGATCGGGGTATTCCTGCTTCGCCCTCCTTGCCTTCTTTCGTGCCGGGAAGAGGCAAGAGCATATCTAGCCTCGGCCTTCTTCCTGGCCATGCAGCAACCTCCGTCGACAATTCGGAGGATGAGGCCGCAGCAGATGACCTTCAAGCCTTATCTTGGCTTCCTCTGCTGGGTCCGTTCTTGGAGCATCGGGAGGGCCTCCGAAGACTCATGGAGCCCCTGGCAGAGAAAAGCCAGGATATCACCAATTCGGACTTGGTCTCCGTCTTGAGCGAGGCTAGGGCTCCGACACTCAACTCAGCTCTCCAAAGGGCTGCCCTTCAGGTATGAAAGAACATCATAGCTCATCCGCATTAGTGATCATAAACACTTTGGTACTTACTTGTTATTTTTGTAGCAATTTGTCCTTGCTAGAGCAGCAGCGACTTCCAATGAGGTCGAGGTTAATCGACTCAAAAGGAAGGTTACCACCCTCTAGACGGCCCTTAACGACTCTAACGAGAGATCCCTCTGGCTGGAGGAAGAAAACCTAGAGGAACGAAGGGCTAGGGCAGCGTCCGACGAAGCCCTCCGGATGGCGCGACAAGACAGCGACGCGCTTCGCTCCTCTGCCCAAGAGGTCGAGGCTGAGCGCGTCGTCCTTCGGGCGGAAGTTGAAAGGCTCCGCCAAGCAGCTGCTGCTTCGAGTGCACAGTTGGTGGAGCTCCAGGGGGCTCTCAATCAGGCAATGGCCCAGAAGAGCTCTTTAATGCTCTAGGTGGCCGAGGTATCTGCGACTACTGCAGGGCTGGAAGCAGCAGAGAAGAAGAACTCCAGCATGGCGGAACGTACCTTGGAGGCCCTTTAGGGTACCTTGGAGTACTTCGGCACTATGTGCCCTTCGTCTTCTGCTGCGACCCTCGAGCCCGTTGACCGGAAGCTGAAGAGGATCCAAGTGGCTTCGTCGCTGATGATGAACTCTGGCATTCGGTACGGAGAAATCTCCGGGCAGTGCGCCGGCATCGGGGTTCTTCGTCACCTCGAGTCTCTTCAGATCCCCCTCGGCTCAGTCGGGGGTTCGACCCCTGGAAGCTTCACGTCCGACGACTTGCTGCGGCCATCTTCGGATGTAGCCTTGGCCTGGGAAGCCTTCCGGTCAACCTGGAAGACGGACCACAAGGTCGCAGCTAAAGCTTGGATCGACGAAGCCCGCCGGCAGAAGCAGGCGCAAACAAGGCCACCACTTCCTGCCTCGCCCGCCCCTGTCATTCCTGCTCCACCAACCGACCCGTAGTTCTAGCTTTTTAGGGTTATTATGTGTACGAAGTCTTGTAAAGCCCTTTTTGTTAATGGAAAAGCTATAAACAAGAAACTTGTCTTGGGTGTTCTGTTCTTTTTTAGGTTTTGTCATGCCCTTCGAGCCCTAACCTCGAACTATTGGAAATTACTGACGAGCTCCGAAAGGAATGGGCAAACCTTGAGGGCTTAAGGCCTTACCGCCGCTCTCGATTCTCTGTTCCTCACGGAGATGGAGGGGAGATAACCCTTGAAGTTTGCCAGGACGTTTTAGCTTATATCAAAGAGGAGGAGAAGGTGGAGGTATCCTCTTCTTCCGAACCTATGGACTGGTCCGACTCAGAGTACCGGGCGTCCGACTCAGAGTACCGGGCTGAAGACCTTGCGGAGGCTGACTCCAAAAGGCTCTTGACGTGGGCGGAGCTTCAAGAAGAGCAAAAGAAACTACGGGCCTCCAAGAAAAAGAGAAGCGCTCGAACGAAGAGGGCCAAGCCGATAGCTTCGAGCTCCGAAGGGCAGATGTTGGGGGAAAATATCTCATCTTCGGGGTTATTGCCGCAACAGCATAAAAGCAGATAGTGGATTCGAAGGTTTCCAGACGTCCATCTTCGAAGATACCCTGAGTCAAGCTCGAAGTACGAAGATAGGCATTGGTTCGGAGTACATCTTCGAACTAAGGCTCTTCGAGATCTTTATTGCCAGCTAAGATGGAAGATTTATCTTTTATATTATTAGATTAGTCTTTTACCATTTTAGCCCTATCAAGGGTACCGAATAGTTTCCACTATGTCAGTTGTAATAGAGGGGTAAATAGGTCTTTTCCTTAATATTTGGGCCTATAAATACCCCCCATTTCACCCTGTAATAGGGACCGAATACAAGTTATTCAATACACACATTCGAACTATTCTAAGTTATTATCCTTTCGGAGGCTTAGAACAGTTCACTTCGCAAACACTTCGTTTGTTAGTTCTAATCTACAGAAAACTGTTAGCGTAATCTTTTACGCCAACAGTTGGCACCGTCTGTGGGGAACCTAGTCCAAAAAACTTCGTTCTCTACCAACTTTTACATCATGCCTCCTAAGCGGAGCGCACCTCGCAATCCCGTTCGGAGGTCCTCTCGGATCTCCGGAGAGATACCATTTGACACGGTTGAAGTCGGAGGGCCTTCGACATTCCCTCCGCGAACTCCAGAAGGAGTTTCCATCCCTCGTACATACGAAGCTTCTCCGCCAACTCCTTCCATACTTCGACCACCCGGAGTCCCTTCTCCACCTTCCATCCCAATTCAAACTGATCCTACCAGTTCTCAAGACCCGGAAGATCCTTCCGGAGGAGATGAAGCCAATCTTGGAGATATGTCCACTGAAATGGCCAACCTTCAAGCTGAAGTAGCAAGGTGGCGACAAGAAGCTGCGAACAGGCTTCGCTCTCAAGCCATCCCATCTATCCCAGAAGTGCCCGAAGACGACGAACCCGACTATCCCGAAGCCCCAGAGAACGCCTCCTTCGATAATGAATCTCCGCTGCATCCTAAGCTGCAGAAAGTTCGCTTTGATCTGAAGTTTAAGACTTCGAAGCTCTGTAAGTATGCTGGAGATGAAGATCCTAGAGAGTTTGTTCGTTCTTATGCCCTAGCAATTGAAGCTAGCGGAGGAGTTCGAGACACCATGGCAAAGTGCTTCCCCTTAGCTCTTCAAGGAGTGGCATTAAGGTGGTTCTGGTCCTTGAAGCCAGGATCAATTAATTCATGGGGGCAGCTGAAGAAGAAGTTTATAAGCAATTTTCAAGGCACCTTCGTGCCTCCCATGTCAACAGGAAGCCTTTTCCAGGTGAAACAGCTCCCCGGAGAGACATTGAGGCAATATTTCAAGCGCTTCGCTCATACGAAGTCGAAGATCCTGGGGTTGTCTGCATCTTCGGTAGTTGATGCAGCTCGGGAAGGCGTCACTCATCAAGGCCTTTTGGATAAGCTTCATCAGAAAAGCATCTCCTCGGTCTCTCAGTTGATGTCATACTTCGAGGAGTATGCGAGGTCGGAAGAGGGTTGGCTCCGAAGAACTGCCGCTACTTCATCCATATTGCAAGAAGTTAAAGTAGAAGCAAAAACTTCGGCACAGCCGCAAGAACCAGTCTTCGAAGTTCAACATGATCGGAGAAGAGGGCAAAATCACCCTCGTTCTGAAGTCATGAATATTGCACCCCCACAGAAGTTTACACAGAGAGCTCCACAGTCTTCGGGAACAAAGCCAGCGGCTGGAGGCCGCCAGGGAAAACGGCTGGCAAGGGCCAGACCCTTTTCTGCTGCATCCATGGAGAAAATCGAAGCCATGAAACTGATACTTGCAAGGCTATACTTACTCTAAGAGGAGAGTATTTAGAAAGAACTTCGGGTCGAGGTACTATCGACCGAGTTCCAATTGCAGTGCGCCCAGAGCCGGTCCAGGCTGTGGCGCGGATAGAAAACTTTGATGCCGCAAGACACCCTCCAGTGGCCAATGTTATGCCACCTCCGAAGCAAGAGGAAGGGCAAGATCGAGGGAAAGAGAGTAGTTCTCCCCATCTCCGGAGGAGGTACCCTCGGAAGCATGTCAAAGAGACAGCGAAGAGACTACGTCAGGGAAGTAGGCCATATTGGGACTTCGTCGTCTGCAGCTGCAATGCCGGAGTGGTCTCATGTACCGATATCCTTTTCTGCGGAGGATGCAGCTGGCATTAAGTTCCCGCATGTAGACCCACTTGTTATCACTACTGATATTGCAGGCACTGAAGTTCGAAGGGTATTGATTGACGGAGGTAGTTCGGCAGACATCATTTTTGTTCAAGCCTTCGATCAACTATGCATCTCCAGGAAGCATCTCCTTCCAGCGGCTCGTCCATTGCAAGGCTTCGCAGGACCTCCGCTTGATGCACTTGGCCAAATAGGCCTGGAAGTTACCTTCGGAGAAGGTTTATTGGCCTGAACTGAGGAAGTAATCTTTGATGTTGTAGATGCCCCGTATGCTTACAACGTCATCTTCGGAAGAGGCATGCTAAACCAGTTCGGAGCTGTGGCGCATCACAATTATTTGTGCATGAAGATGCCCACACAAGCAGGAGTCCTTACTGTCTTCGGAGATCAAGCTATTGCTCGGAGAGCAGAATATGGTCATGGTCCCCCTCTTGATCCAAGACAAGTAAACAATGTACAAGATAACGATGAAATTTTTTCAGCCCCTTCCGAAGCTTCAAAGAAATCCTTTCCAAGACCAAGTCCTGAAGGGGAGATTGCAGCGAAGGTCATTGTTAAAGATGGTATAGAGTATACATTTCAATTTGGTAAAGATTTACATCCAGAAGTTGCAACCTCCTTGGAAAAGGTGGTAGAGAAGAATTTGGATGTCTTCGCTTGGTCTGATGAAGATATCACCGGAGTGGATCGGGATATCATTGAACATAGTTTACTTGTAAACCCGAAGGCCCGCCCTGTTCGGCAAGGACTCCGGAAAATGTCTGCAGAAAGAGCTGCTCTAGCGAAAGACGAAGTTGAGATATTATTGAAGGCTGGGATTATAAGAGAAGTTGCTCACACAGAATGGTTAGCCAACCCAGTCTTCGTCAGAAGAAGTCTTCCGTGAAGTGGCGCATGTGCATTGATTTCACATCCTTGAATAAGCATGCCCTCGTGACCCCTACCCCATGCCCCGAATTGATCAATTGGTCGACTCCACCGCAGGTTCGGAGTTATTAAGCTTCCTTGACGCGTATTCTGGTTATCATCAAATATGGTTGAAGCGCGAAGATGAGATCAAGACAAGCTTCGTAACTCCTTCGGGAGTCTTCTGTTATGTAAGAATGCCCTTCGCTTAAGAATGCCGGGGCTACTTTTTCGAGGTTAGTTGCTAAGGCTCTAGGTCATCAATTAGGTCGCAATGTGGAGGCCTATATGGATGATATTGTAATAAAGAGTGCTTTAAAGCACCAACATAGCCTAGACTTAGCAGAAACATTCAATAGCCTTCGGGCATGTGGGATCCATCTTAACCCCAAAAAATGTATCTTCGGAGCTAAGGCTGGAAAATTGTTAGGGTATTTAGTTTCAAGCAGGGGGATTGAAGCTAGCCCTACTCAAATAACTGCGCTACAGAAGATGGCTCCTCCGGAAAATTTAAAGCAAGTGCAAAAGCTGACTGGGCGCCTGGCAGCACTTAGCAGGTTTTTATCAAGGTCTAGAGAGCTTGCCTATATTTAAAGCATTGAAGGGGTCCGAAGATTTTGCATGGACACCGGAGTGTTAGAAAGCTTCGAAGATATTAAAGAGTATCTCAGTAATCTTGCTACACTCACGGTGCCTACTGCGGACGAAACCCTACTCCTTTACCTTGCAGCTACAGGTTCTGCTGTCACTGCAGTCCTTGTCAGAGAAGGGATTTCAATGGGAAGTTGGTCCAAAATCCTGTTTATTTTGTATCCGAAGCATTATCAGGAGCGAAGACAAGATACTCCGAACTTGAGAAGTTCATTTATGCTCTGATAATGGCTTCGAGGAAATTAAGACATTATTTTTGGCACACGATGTAATTGTACCAACTTCGTATCCTTTAGGAGATATGCTTCGAAGTAAGGATTCCACTGGAAGGATTGGGAAGTGGGCAGTTGAGCTAGCACCCTTCGGCATATCTTTCCTCGCAAGGACAGCAATCAAATCGCAAGTCTTAGCAGATTTTGTAGCAGAATGGACTCCGCCTGCAAATTTGGTTCCGGAGAAGTCAAGTGACGAGTTTGTACTGTTTATTCCGATGGGGCTTTCCAAGCATCCGGAGCAGGCATTGGAGCAGTATTAATTTCACCTTCAGGCAAAGAGCAATGTACTCCGCAAGACTCAACTTTAAGTCTACCAATAATAGCGGAGTATGAAGGAATTTTATTGGACTCCGAAAAGCACGTGCTCTAGGGGCTACAAGAATTATTATAAAGACAGATTCTCAGATAGTAGCAGGCACGTAGATAAAAGTTTCCAGGTTCGGCATCCACATTGCAAAGTACTTAGAAGAAATCCGTAAAATCGAAGCACACTTCAAGGGTATTTCCATTCGGAGTATACCAAGAGCAGAAAATTGCAAGCGGACATCTTAGCAAAAGCTGCAGCCGGAGCTGTGGATGTACCAGAAGAAGCTTTCTATGAGGATCTCAGTATACCTTCGGTGCCACAAATTCCCTCTGCAGAGATTCTTTGCATTCCTAGTACGGATTGGAGAAATTCAATCATGGAACTTTTACAGGGAGGAACAAATTTGCCCGAAGAGCCACAACTGTCAAGATTAAAGCTTAGAGCTAGAAATTATCAAATAATCAACGGAATTTATACAAGGCCAGAGTATGTTCCCCTCTACTCCGATGATATCTCAAGCCGAAGGTCAGGAAATTCTTCGAGAAATTGAAGGCCTTTGTGGTAGCCATTTAGCCCCGCGAGCTTTGGCAGGAAAAACCTTCGCCAGGGGCTTTACTGGCCTACAATAACAGATGATGCGGAGAGCTTAGTCCGCACTTGTCAAGGATGCCAGTGGATGGGTCGACGAAGTCATCGCCCACCAACACTCTTCAAGTCATTGCTCCGTATGGCCTATGGCCAGATGGGGTATGGATTAATTGGACCCTTTCCAGTAGCCAAGGGAAATCTGAAGTTCGCAGTGGTAGCTATTGAATATTTTTCTAAGTGGGTGGAAGCAGAGCCCTTGACAGCTATCACTTCGAACAATGTACAGAAATTCTTCTAGAAGAATATCATTTGCCGGTTCAGAGTGCCTAGACAACTCACAGTTGATAATGGAACACAGTTCGATGCAGAACCCTTCAGGAAGTTTGCGAAGATCTAGGCATTCAGTTATGTTTTGCTGCAGTAAACATCCTCAGTCTAATGGAGCCGTAGAACGAGCCAATGGAAATATTTTGTCAGGGCTAAATCGAAGGATAGTAGGACTAGCAAAAGGACTGTGGACCGAAGAGCTTCCGAAGATTTTATGGTCCATTCGGACTACGCAAACAGGTCCACAGGTTTTACTCCATTCAGACTACTATTCGGAGATGAAGCTATGACTCCAACGGAGCTCAAAGGAGGATCGTTTCGCAGCACCGAACCGAAGATTGAAGAAGAAAGACAACTTCGCTAGATTTATCAGAAGAAACAAGACTTCGAGCTGTGGCAAATTTATCAAAGTATCATCAGCAAATGAAGGCTTGGTTTGACCCGAAGGTTAAGCTCAATGAATTAAGACCGGGTCATCTTGTTCTACGAAGCATTATAGCGCCAGGGAAGTTAGGAAATAAATGGAAGGTCCATACCTAATTGTTCGTTCAAGGCGCCCTGGCTCTTTAAATTAGCTAATTTAGAAGGTGAAGAGTTAGCACATACTTGGCATGCGGAGCACCTAAAGCGATACTTCGCATAAGGGATCCTTGTAATTCACTTGTAATCATCTTCTAAATTAATAAGCATCTGATCCTGATAATGCCTTCCCCTCATAGACTTCCAGCTTCCGAGTGGACGCACTGGAACCGCGGGTCGACCGAGAGGAAGTGATGAAGCTGGATCGTATTTTCGGACTTCGACCATTGGTTCGAAGCTTCCAACGTGGGGCTGACATAATCCGAGTCCAAGCCACCGGCTTGTAGGCATCCGTAAAAGAGCCCAAAACCACATCATGCGGAGTCCAAGCCATTGGCTGGTAGACTTCCGTAAAAAGCCGAAGGTGGCCAAAACATGCGGAGTCCAGCCATTGGCTGGTAGACTTCCGTAAAAAGAGCCGAAGGTGGCCAAAACCTACGAAGTCCAAGCCATTGCTGGTAGACTTCCGCAAAAAGAGCCGAAGGTGGCCAAAATATACGGAGTCCAAGCCATTGGCTGGTAGACATCCGTAAAAAGTCCAAAGACCATTGCAAACTCCGAACCATTGGTTCGACAGAGATCGCAAAATGAGCCGAAGGTGGCTAAAGCAAATAGAGTTTGAGCCATGAGCTTCGAATGTCTGTTAGCATAGTCCAAAGTGACAAATTATCTAAGATACTAAGGTATCTTGAAAGTTATCTCAAGTGATTTCTTTCAAAAACAAGGGTACTAAGTTGCCATTCTTCAGACTACAAATAGTCCAAGACATTTTATAAGATTTTTAAAAAATCTTTAATTGCAAAGGGCTCCGAACACCCAAAAAATTGTACTCGAAGTTCATTCTTTGTGCATACCATCTTTGAATACAGTTCGAAGTTGCTTATACCCAAAGAGGGGCTAGTAAATATGAAGACAATTTTAAATCGGTATTCATTATTCAAACGAATGTGTTTACAGATTACATCATGAAAATTGGTATATACCAAGAGGAATCGAAGACCTCTTCGGTCCCTAGAGCTAGGGTGGAACGACTAGTTCCAGCGCCGGGAGTTCTAACAACTTTGCGTTTAACTCTCTTGCCCCCTTCGAAGCTCTAAAATCCTTCTGTTCTTGTTGAAGCTTGGCCCAAGTTCGAAGCCGTTCGGGGCTTCTTTCCCAGCTTCCAAGTTCTTCAGGCTTTTTATTTTGAGCTTCATCTTCGTCTTCAGACCATATAACGTCTTCAGAGGACGAAGCGTTTAAGTTAACCTCTTTTTCTTGCTCTTTAATATAAGACATATATCTTTGATTACTTCGGGCGCAATTACACCGGAGTCATCTCGAGGAATTAGAAATCGAGGACGTTTATAAGCTTTTAGAAGATCGAAGGTGGTCCATAATGAGCGAACTTCGTCGTTAAGGTCTAACACTTCGATATCTTCCGTAAGGCAAAGCCTAAAATATGACAAACAAATTTTCATTGATAAATGTTTATAAGCATAAAGCTTTACATGGCCAAAAATCCTAAGGTATTTCTAACCTGGTTCGGAGGAGGCTGACTGCTTGAAGCTTGGTCCGAACTTGCTTCTGGCGTTGGCCTTCGTCGATCCAAGCCTTGATCGCGGAACGACCTTCGGCTCTCCATGAAGTTTGGAAGGCTCGCCAGGCAGCAGCCACACCTTCGAAGGTGTCAGAAGTCGCTCGTCGTCGAAGGTGATTGGGCCCCCTCCTGCGTCCGAGTTATCGATCGGCCCAGATCTTCGTAGTAGCGAAGTAGGCCGACAACAGCCACTTGTCCGGAGAGTTCTCCGCATCTAATGCCCGCTGTCTTCATCTGCTTCGCCACTCCTTGGATCCTTTTCAACCGGCGCAGAAGAGTGATGTTATCGTCAGAAGGAAGTATCCCAGTAGTACCGAAGTACTCCAGGACACCTAACAACTGATTCATAACTTCCACAGCCACCTTCTCAGACTTCAGCTTGTCTTCGTTCAACGCGTCCTTCGTCGAAGTGACTTTGCCCAGAACCCCAAAAAGTCTAGCATTTTCAGTGGTCAAATATTCTTTTGGTTTAACAGCTGGCTAGCTTCCTCTTGGAGTCTGACAAGCTCGGTCCCCACAGTAGCGTGCTCCGCCCGCAACTTTTCAACTTCTGCTCGAAGCACAATTCTTTCTGCTTCGAGCTCTTTATTCGCAGCCTCCAAACTTTGCATGGCCCTTCGCTCTGTTGACACTATATTGTCCATTTGAGCCACTCGACTTTCAGAGATGTTAAGATTCCTTTGAAGGACGTTATTTTCCTCCGAAGACGAGTGATCTCTTCGTCATTGCATATATTCGCAGCTCGGGCCAAGACAGTTTGCTGCAAAATAAAAAACTAAGGTAAATATTTATGCGTAGATGAATTCTATGATATTTCGCATGCTCCGTACCTGGTAGGCTGCACGTTCTATAGCGGCATTAAGCTCCGTCCTGTCTGCTTTGCTCAGAATAGACACTAAGTTGGTCTCCCCTATGTCACGGCTAGCTCGATCCAAAGGTTCGAGCAAAGTCCGAAGACCAGTTGTTTGCCCTAAGAAAGGAGCTAGCAAGGGGAGCATACTTATTGCATGTTGGTCATCTTCGTCGCGAAGGACCGGAGCGTTGGCTTGTGGTCTTCGGAGCCACTGGAGACTGACCCTCCCCGGAAGATTAGCTCTCGTCTATTGAATCAGACGGAGTTGATCCGGAACTCGCAGCAGGGAGGGGCTCTGTATGTCTTTTGCCTCTTCCAGGTCCCATTTGAGTAACTCTCTGGGCTGGCTCCGAAGTCGTCGAAGGTCCAGGAATTATTTCTTCTTGGCGGACCTCTTCCATAGGAGTGGACTCTGTAAAAAAATGAAGAGTATATACATTGTATAAATATAAAAATAACATGAAAGAGTTATTCGAAGTCTACCTTCGACGTTTGTAGAGGAGTCATCATCGGACTGTTTCGGCGGATCGAAGGCTAGATCTTCATCCGAATCAGCCGTTAAGTCTTGGACTGCAGGAGCATCGTCCTGAGCAGTCCTTGTTGCCTCTTCGGGAATCGAAGCCATAGTGACTTCGACCCCACTTTCATTTACAGGAACTCGTCCTGAGAGATATCTTCCTGAACTGCCGAAGTCCTTGGTTGCTCAAGATTATCTCGAGACTCCGGCACGTTCGCAGGCACTTCGGCTTGTGCAGTCCTTTGAGTTTCATCTTCTTCTATTAGACGCACATGCAATCTCCCCTTCATCCTCTGGAGTCAGAGACTGAAGCCCTTGAGCTCGAGGGTGCAGGATTCGAAGGTGTAAGATTTTTTGGCTTCCGAGCCACCTTCTTCACCGGAGTCTTGGCAGAGCTCGAAGTCCCAGCTTCGGCTTTTCTCTTCTTGGGTCCTTTCTCCGAAGGCACCCAATCCATCAAAGGGGGCGGAGTGATTTCCAGCATTCCCCATACTCTGTTAAATCTCTCCCAACTCCCGACCAACTTGATTCTCCATTCTTTTTCGGTCGGAGTTGGAGCGCCCAAAATCTTCTCCGAAGCCCTTATGATTTGCTCCGAAGTAACAGGGGCTAAGAAGCTAAAAAATAAATCAAGTTAGTTTTTTCTTCGAATGAATATGCATAATACATGTTATCTTCGAAGTTACCTGCAGGGCTCGAAGTCAAGGTGATCTTTCGGAGACCGCCTTCCGAATCCTCTTCGAAGATGATAGGCCAGTTGGCCATCAGTGGAGAGATTTGTAACCCGAGGAATTCTTCGGCTAAGTCTCGCATGCTCAACCTTCGGCTGATCCTCTGAAGTAGGTTGAGGCGAGCTTCGAGCTGACCTTGGCCTGGATGCACTAAGGCTTCCTTCCGGAATTGGATTTCTTCAGAGTCCGGCCAGAGGATTGCTCGCCCCAACTTCGGCATAGAACCATCTCATGACCCAGTCTGTGTACCATCTTGCATTGATGGCCTTAGCAGGGAATTGAAAGGCATATTCGTCCCGAAGCCTAAAATTGATGCTTCTGAAGGCTACCACTACTTTTTCACCTCCGGGACCTACGAAGTTTTTGGCTGGCATGAGGCTCTATGTAGCGCAGCGAAGATCTCTGCCCTCCCCTCACAACCTTCGGCTCTCAACGCCCATTCGAAGATAGCCAGACGAGCTACTGCATTGGAGACAGTTGAGGAAGGGTGACATGGAATAAGTCAGTACCTCCGCCAAGAAGTCCACTGCGGGAAGGCCCAAGCCGGCTTCGAAGAAGGCTTCGAAGACGACCACTTCTCCGGCCTTGGTGACGGATGAGTTCTTTTCCAGGTTTGCGGATCATAACTCCGATGCTAATCTTCCCTTCTACTGCGATTGCCAACGATTCCCTCTTGCAGGTAGAAGATCCCAGTTGGAAAGACTGGTCCAGGTACTTCGTTGATGGCGGGCAGAGACTTTGATCATCGACATTTTGGGGATTTCTCCCTCCTGCTGCCATGGATGTCGTTGCCGATGCCGGGAGGCGCCGTCGCCAATGCCACAGCCGCTGCTGCTGCAGCCGCCTGCTGCCGAGCCAAGGCTGAAGGAGCTCCAGAACCCTTGGTCTTCACCATTGCAGTCACTGGGTTGCTTTGGGGAAAATGGAGGCTAGGGCTCAAAGAACTCAAAGGACTCAGGAGGTTTTTTGTTTGCGAGAGAGCATGAAAAGGTAACGGGTAAGTTCTAGGCCCTCTATTTATAGCCTAGACTTTACATTTTTACCATTAGTCCATGCCGTTTCGCATTCCTGCCCGTTACTTTTCTCCGAAATTAACGCATTCTATGGTTTCCGTTAGGAACAGAAGGCTAACGGCTATTTACCTCTAAGTTAAAAGACTTTCACACTTCCTGAGTTGGTTTTAAGATAGTTCGAAAGTAATTATCTTAAGACTGATTCGGAGTTTATATCTTCATACGTTTCGGAGATGAATTAAAATCTAATAACCCCTATGTCTGGTTATTTTTTCCTTCCGTATACTACTCTCCTAACATTACAGGTTAAACGGAGAGCGTATTCGAGGGGCTACTGTTGGGGGAAAATATCTCATCTTCGGGGTTATTGCCGCAACAGCATAAAAGTAGATAGTGGATTCGAAGGTTTCCAGACGTCATCTTCAAGATACCCTGAGTCAAGCTCGAAGTACAAGAGATAGGCATTGGTTCGGAGTACATCTTCGAACTAAGGCTCTTCGAGATCTTTATTGCCAGCTAAGATGGAAGATTATCTTTTATATTATTAGATTAGTCTTTTACCATTTTAGCCCTATCAAGGGTACCGAATAGTTTCCACTATGTCGGTTGTAATAGAGGGGTAAATAGGTCTTTCCTTAATATTTGGGCCTATAAATACCCCCATTTCACCCTGTAATAGGGACCGAATACAAGTTATTAAATACACACATTCGAACTATTCTAAGTTATTATCCTTTCGGAGGCTTAGAACAGTTCACTTCGCAAACACTTCATTTGTTAGTTTCTAATCTACAGAAACCGTTAGCGTAATCTTTTACGCACAAGCGAGTAGCTGGAGGGTAGCTCTAGATGCCGACAGGGTCTTCGATTTTTCCTAGGCTTGGACCAAAACTTTTCTTGATGTAAAGTATAATGATTTAATGTGAAATGCTTCGAAAGTATGTCGTGTGGTTCCTATCCTCCGACCCCTCCTTGTGGTGTGGATCCTTTACCGTAGAAAAGGGTTCGCCAGGCACAATGATACTCCGAACAACCAGATGCTTCGAATTACACTTATCATTTGTACTTTGGTGTTACTACCTGCGACTCCCTCTGTCTTTTTTTTTATTTTTTTGCACGGATCTTGACAAAGCCGGAGCATGAAATCCATAGTTTGGCCACCTTCGGCTCTTGTACAGATAGTTCGCACCGAGGGCCAAAAAATCTGTTTGCTTTTAAAGTCTTTAGACTCTTCTACGGATCCTAACAAGCCGGAGCCTGATTCCGTAGGGTGGCCACCTTCGGCTCTTTTACAGATACTTCGTACCCGGAGCCGAAAGTCTGTTTCTGTTTAAAGTCCTTAGACTCTTCTACGGATCCTAACAAGCCGGAGCCTGGAATCCGTAGGGTGGCCACCTTGGCTCTTTTACAGATACTTCGTACCCGGAGGCCAAAAGTCTGTTTCTTTTTAAAGTCCTTAGACTCTTCTACGGATCCTAAAGCCGGAGCCTGGAATCCGTAGGGTGGCAGTGGAGCCTCTGAACCGATGGTTCGCAGGCAGCCGCCTGGGTCTTGCGAAAAATGCTTGACTCTGTAAGCATCTCCATCCTCCCCGATGCGTCCATCAGGAGTAAGGGGTATTCGAAGAGCAAACAAAATTCGACCCTTATCTTTATTCATAGAAAGGAGAATTTTACAAGCGATTACAAGGAGCCCCTAAGCATAATAACGCTTAAGGTGCTCCGCATGCCATGCATGCTTCAACTCTTCCCCTTCTAAATTAGCTAATTAAACGATAAAGGGCGCCCTGAGCGTAAGATAACATATTCCTTCCTATTTGTTTCCTAGCTTCCCCGGAGCTATTACACTTCGCAACACTAGATGACCAGTTTTAGCTCATTTAGCTTTATCTTTGGGTCATACCAGGTCTTCATGTGGTCCTGGTACTTAGTCAGATTGGCGATAGCTCGAAGCCTTGTTTCTTCTGACAAATCCAGCGAAGTGCTCCTGTCACCTTCATCTCCATGTGGACTACGCGAAGGATCCACCTCTGAGCTCCGTCGGAGTCATGGCCTCATCTCCGAATAGTAATCTAAATGGGGGAAGCCTGTGGACCTGGTTTGAGTGGTTCGAATGGACCACACGATTTAGGGAGCTCTTCGACCCACAGCCCCTTGGCCAAGCCAACGATTCGACGATTTAGCCCGAGAGGATGTTCCCGTTGGCTCGCTCAACGGCTCCGTTGGATTGTGGATGGCGCACCGCAGCGAAGCACAACTTATGCCCGATCTTCACAAAATGCTTGGAGGTGTCAGCTTCGAACTGGGTTCCATTATCCACCGTCAACTCCCTTGGCACTCCGAACCTGCATATAATGTTCTGCCAGAAAATTTTTGCACATTCCTCGAGGTGATAGCTGTCAATGGCTCCGCTTCAACCCACTTTGAGAAATACTCGATTGCTACTACCGCAAACTTCAAGCCGCCTTTTGCCATTGGGAAAGGGCCTATGAGATCCATGCCCCATCTAGCCATTGGCCATACTGGGGCAAACTTGAAGCTGGCTGGCGGCGATGGCTTCGTCTGCCCATCCATTGGCAGCCTTGGCATTTTCGAACCAGTTCCTCCGCATTTCTTATATAGGTCTAATAAAACCCTTGCCTAAGCGTCTTGCCAGCTAGCGCACGAGGGGCTAAATGACCTCAGCACAAGCCTTCGTGGATGTCTCAAAGTATGTCTTGACCTTCGGGCTGGGAGATGCATCGAAGTAGAGGCGAACACACTCCAGCTTTGTATAATACTCCGTCGATAAGCTTGTAATTTCGAGCTCTTGCTTGCAACCTTCGGGCTTCTGGACCTTCGAGAGAGTCTATGCTACTTTGCAACATGTTCATAATCGGAGCCCACCAATCTGTAATCGAATACACAGTACTTCCGAAGAGGGTAACTGAACAGCTGCTGGCTGCGCTAGTTCTTTGTAGAAAGCACCCTCCGGAAGGTCCATCGCCCCTGCTGCAGCCTTTGCAAGAATATCTACGAGTTGATTCTCTGCACGAGGGATACTCCGAACTGTAAATCCTCTGAATGCTGCTTCGCCTTGCGGATTTCTTCAAGGTATTGTGCTAGATGTGGATTTTTTGCCTGAAAGCTTTTATCAACATGCCCTGCGATGACTTGGGAATCTGTCTTAATCACTATCCTTGCGGCTCCGAGCGCTTGAGCCTTTCGGAGGCCTAGCAGGATTCCTTCGTACTCGGCAATGTTATTAGTGGTCCTGAAGTTGAGCCTCACATAATACATGGCCTTCTGCCCTGATGGTGATATGACGGCCCCTGCTCCGGCACCGTATGCTTGATAAGCTCCGTCAGAAAATATTGTCCATAAACCTTCGGAGGGTTTTCCGGGCCCAAATACTAGATGGAGTCCACTCTGCTACGAAATCGGCTATGATTTGGGATTTAATAGCTGTTCTTGCCGTGAAGGAGATTCCGAAGGGTGCTAGCTCGACCACCCATTTTCCAATCTGCCTGTAGAATCTTTGTTTCAGAGCATATCTCCAAGAGGATACGATGTAGGAACGATCAGGTTATGCGCCAAGAAATATGCCTGAGCTTTCGCGAGGCCATTACTAAGGCATAAGCAAACTTCTCGAGCTCGGAGTATCTGACTTTAGCTCCGGACAATGCCTCTGACACAAAAAACTGGTTCTGCACCAGCTTTCCTTTAAGCTCAACTTCCCGGACCAATACTGCACTTATTGCTGAACTTGTTGCTGCAAGATATAGGAGCAGTGTTTCTTCTGGAAGGGGAACGGTCAAAGATGATAATATTCCAAGGTATGCTTTTATATCATCGAAGCTCTTCTGACACTCCGGTGTCCACTTAAAGCTTTCGGACCCCTTTAGTGCTTTGAAAATTGGGAGGCTCCGTCCTCCTAACCTGGCTAGGAACCTGCTAGTGCTGCGAGCCTTCCTGCTAGCTTCTGCACTTGCTTCAAATTCTCTGTGGAGCCATCCTTTGCAGTGCGCTTATCTGTGTTGGGCTAGCTTCGATTCCCCTGCTCGAAACAAAGTACCCTAGCAGCTTTCCTGCTTGTGCCCCGAATATACATTTTTCCAGGTTGAGGCGTACTCCACATGCTCGGAGGCTCTCAAATGTTTCAGCTAGGTCTAGCTATGCTTGTGCTTTTGAGCGCTTTTTATTACAATATCATCCATATAGGCTTCGATATTCCGACCTATTTGATGACCTAGAGCCTTAGCTATTAAACGTGAAAAGGTGGCTCCGCATTCCGCAAACCAAAAGGCATTCTTACATAACAAAATACTCCGGAAGGAGTTATAAGCTTGTCTTGGCTTCGTCTTCGTGCTTCAGCCATACTTGATGATACCCGGAATAAGCATCAAGGAACTTAGCAATTCGAGCCGGCTGTGGAATCCACCAACTGATCTATTCGGGGCATCGGGTAGGGGTCTCGCGGGCATGCTTTATTTAATGAAGTAAAGTCAATACACATGCGCCATTTGTTCGAGTCCTTCTTCCTCACAAAAACAGGGTTAGCCAACCACTCGGTATGGGCTACTTCCCTGATGATGCCAGCTCTTAATAATTTTTCTACTTCGGCTTAGCGAGACTTGCTCTTTTGCTGACAGCTTGTGGAGCCCCTGGCGTACTGGCCTGGCCTTCGGGTTGACGAGCAGACTATGCTCGATAATGCTTCGATCGACCCCAGTGATGTCTTTGTCGGTCCAAGCAAAGACGTCCAGATTTTGCTTGACGACTTCCTCTAACGAGGCAGCTATCTACGGGGATAGCCCTCTGCCGAACTGCACTGGATACTCTTTGCCATCTTTGAAATTATTCTTGTTTCGACATCACCTTCCGGGCTTGGCTTGAGCGAGGGCCCCTTCGAAGGGTTTGAAGCCTCCGGCACTTCTTCGATGCTTTTTGCCACATTGTGCACTTGCCGAGGGTCCAACGGCTGCCCATGGCCATACTCCGTCCTCCGGGCTACAGCTTGATCTCCTGAAATAGTAAGCACCCCACCTTGCGTGGGCATTTTGAGACAAAGGTAATTATGGTGCGCTATAGCCCTGAACTGGTTCAGCATCCTCGGCCGAAGATTGCATTGTAAGCATACGGGGCGTCGACCACGTCGAATCACCTCTTCTACCCTGGCCAAAGGCCCTCTCCGAAGGAAACCTCGAGGCCTATCTGGCCGAGGGCATCGAGAGGCGGTCCTGAGAACCCTTGAAGTGGTCGGCTGCTGGAAGTAGATGCTTCCAGGGTATACACATCTAGTCGAAGGCTTGGACAAAGAGTATGTCTGCGGAGCTCCCACCATCTACTAGGATCCTTCGGACCTCCACTCCTGCTATATCGGCAGAAATGACCAAGGGGTCAGCATGGGGGAACTTTCTGGCATCCCTTCGCGGAACTCGAGGTCCCAATGTGCCCGACCTCACGGACGTACTCGCGCCGCTGCCTCTTGGACATGCTGCCGAGGGTCCCCCCTCCGGATGGGCAGGACCACTCGCTTGCCGTGGTCTTGCGGGTCTTCCTGCTTTGGTGGTGGCATAATATTGGCCACCGGTAGCCGCATGGGGCTTCAAGGGCACCGGCTCGGGCCACAGTTTGCACAGGCTTCGACCGTGTCGATAGTGGGGCTCAATCCGAAGCACCCCGCCCGGTACTTCGCTCAAGGTAGTCGCCCCGAAGGGCCAACACTGCCTTGCAATCCTTCATGTCATGGCTCCTATTATTGTCATGCACGCAACAGAAAAAACTCTGATGCCTGCCAGGCACCCTTTCTTGAGGCTTTGGCGTCCCGGCCTTGAAATTCTTCGCCTGCTGGAAATTGGCAGGTGCCTTCGGAGCAGAAGGTGCAATGTTTAGCACCTCCGAACGAAAATGCTTCTTTCCCCGCTTGTGCTTGTTGAAGCGGTTGTCTTGAGGAGGCTGTAGGGGAGCAGAGCTTCGGGCTCCATCTTGACTTCTCAGAGGGTGGGCGATGGTGCTTCAGCTCACCAAAGACAGCCTTCCTCCGCCTTGGCATACTGTTCGAAGTATGCCATCAGCTGCGCCACAGACGTCACCAGCTTCCGATGGAGTTTGCTGAGGAGGTCGTGGTTTAGCACCCCTTCGCGGGCGGCGTCGACTACCGAAGAGGTAGACAGGCCCTTAATCTGATTTGGTATGGGCGAAGCGCGTGAAGTACTCCCGGAGTGTTTCTCCCGCCCGCTGTTTCTCCTGGAACAAACTTCCTGTGGACATCGGGGCCACGAAGGTGCCTTGGAAGTTGCTCACAAATTTCTTCTTCAGCTGCTCCCAAGAGCTGATCGACCCTGGCTTCAGGGACCAGAACCACCGGAGCGCCATGGCTTCGAGAGCGAGGTGGAAGCATTTTGCCATAGTGCTTCGCACCCCTCCGCTTGCTTCTATTGCTAGGGCATATGAGCGGGCGAACTCTTCGGGTTCGACCCCCGGAGTACTTGTGCAACTTCGAGGCCTTGAATCTGGGTTGAAAGGCACCCTTTGCAAGTCCGAATGCAAACGGAGACTCATCATCGAAAGATTCATTCTCAGCCTCCTCCGGGACTTGGGTAGCTTCTGGGAGATTGCGAGCACCACCGTCTTGAGGCCCTTCTGGAGTTTCGGTGGAGGCGATCGGCGGCCTCTTGCCTCCACCTGGCTACTTCCTCCTGAAGCCTTGCTAGTTGAGTAGCCTCGTTCCAGGAAGGTCTTCATCTTCGTCGGAGGGCACCTTCAGGTCTCGGGAGCTGACGTAATCAGTCTGAAGCATCGTAGGAGGAGCTCGAGGACCCTTGGGTACCCGACGCCTAGCGGCCTCGGGGGAATCGCTGGAGCAGTTGAGGGTCCCGCTCCTCAGTTCGAGGGACCTTCGGAGAGGACCCGAAGTTTGACTCCGCTTCGGAGGCATAGCTAGCCACGAAGAGGTCTTGGATACTGAGGGCTTCGAACGACTCAGGGGTCGAGTAAAGGCCTTCGGGCTGCACTAAGAAGCCCTTAACTGAAGGGTGCGCGGAATCCTGAGACTCCGAGGCTCCCTCCGTAAGTGGTCTTCGAAGTGCAGTCAACAGCAGAGAACAAGCTTCTAGAACTTGGTTCCCCACGGACGGCGCCAACTTGGTTCTTTCAGAGAGAGAAAGAGGGGATTTTTATACTGGTTCAGGCCTCCCAAGAGGGATAATAACCCTACGTCCAATTCATAGTCATTTCTGGCATGATATTACCTCTATGTCGTGTGTCTACTACAAGGGTGATGCCCTTCTTTTATAGGCTCGAGCCAAAAGAAAAGACCATATTACCTTCTACGTGTCGTAGGCTTTGTAAGAGTAAGAAGGGAAAAAGGCTGGACTATTGTACATGCAGCTTTACAGCTTACAGACGTGGTAGATATACATCATTTTAGGGGCATGGAACCTCGGTACAGCTGTTTGTACTGTAGTGGTACTGAGATACTATCTTTTGGACCGGAGTGCCTTTCGGAGGGTACCTGCTGGAGCTCATCGGAGAGGACTCCGAAGTGGGCCTCGAAGAGGCTTCGAACAGGGCTCCAAAGAGGGCCTAGCTGAGGACCCCGAAGAGGACTTTAGGGGAGTCCTCGGAGGAGAAAGTTTGTCTTGATCTCGTGGCTTCTCGAGGTAGCACCCGGAGTGACTTCAATCGGAGGGGGCGAGGTCTGGCTGCAGGCCTCGCCAACTTGGCAGACTTCGTGACTCTGTACCCTCAGAGACTGATGTCATTTGTCCCCTTGATATGGGAGAACTATTTCCCCCAATAGTCAGTAATATCTGCATTAGCTGTGTCATCAGATGGGAATATTTAACAAAAACTAATGGCCAGTTGAGGACTTTTGGTGCTTCTGATGACAAGAATATTCAAAAATTCTCTCAGCATTCGGTGGCTGTGAGGAGCATGATTTTTAGTGAAGATATCTGTTGGCGCAAAAGTTACACCAACAGGTTCTCTGAGATCAAGAACGAACAAACAAAGAGTTTGTGCTTTAGGACTGTCTCGAACCTCCAGTTGGATAATAGCTCGAGTAGTCCGAATGTGTGTATTGAATAACTAGTTCCCCGGGGGCCCTCCTTACAGGGTATAGAGGGGGTATTTATAGGTAAAAATGCATAAGGAAAAGACCTAATTACCCCTAGATTACAACCGACATAGTGGAAACTATTCGGTGCCAGGAACAAGGTTATAAAAGGTAAAACTACAAGGTAGATGGATAAGCCAACATCTCATCAATCTTGTCCTTCAGCTTCGAGGCCTTTATCTTCCATTCGGAGGGTTCATCGAGGCTTCGTCGCTGCACCCTTCGGCTTGACGCCTCTACCTCCGAACGACTGCTCACTAGCTTCGGAGCTCTTCTTAGCCTTTGAAGTATTAATCTTTAAGTCCTGAAAATGGAGTAATTTCCCCCAACAATATCCAATATGTTTTGTCATCTAGAGTTTGGGAGCGCTCTCTTGCCATTTGGAATTTGAGTAGTGGTAAAACTCAAGGCTTGAGCTATAAACTCTCCTTGGAGCACCCAGTAATCTTTAGTGACTGTCAATGTTTAGACAATAATAATGCTACAGAAGGAAAAATCCATGTATTGGCTATTTCTGAGCTTGGTGTATGCTATTTTTGTTTGGGTCCAACAAGGATGACATGCATACTAAGAAGCCAACTAAGATTGCACTGCCTGATTCCTCTCTTTCAAGATCTAAGCAAGGCTATACTATATTTGCTGCAAAATTTCAAGGAACAGATGTACTTGATTTTTCATGTGCCCTGCTAACTTGTGGATCCACGTGAAACCATTTTTTGACGAACTATTGGTTTCTTTTGGTAAAGATATTAGTTTGGGAGTATCTGAATGTGAAGTTCTCTTACACATGATTCAATCCATCATGCCACAGAACTGTCATTCTGCTAAAGGGCAAGGACTTGTAATGGCTCTATACCATGCTAATGCCAAGGATGCCTCCTTTCCTCTTCCTGCAATGAATGTCATGGAATGTGTGATTAAGAAGAATGAAAGCTTGAATGGTCCCTACAAGAATCCTTCCTTTATGTGTGCTGATGTGAGAATTCTAGATTTGAAGATTGAGAATGCTTCCTTAATGCTTCTTGCTACCCCTACAATGATATTGTCATAGTGTTGGTCTTCAACTTAATCCAGAATTATATGATGCGGAAGGATTTATCGTAGCCTGTTAGGCACCTGGGCTGGAAGTGGTGGTGAGAAGCGGAACTCACCTCATTCAACTATGCTACAGTGTGCTGGAGCATATGTGAAAAAAGACAAGGCAAAACAGATATGTTGGTTATGGCAAATAGTTGGTTCGACAAAAGATCGGGAATTTCAAAGACTTCTAGACAATGTGCAGTACACGACAATTGGAATATTCTGCTATGAATGCATCTTTGTTGAAGGTTTTGTGAGTACTGATAAAATTGTGATTATGAAAGAATTTGAGGTCAATCTGGATCTTCAACCTCGGCAAGTGTTTGAAGATGCCACCTGGGAAGAATTGTCCAAGATGCTTGTTAGGATTCAAGAGCACTAGCATGGCGGCCGGCCAATTTTCAAGAGAAGGTGATTGTCAGCAATCCATTCTAGTTCAACACTGTAGCTAATTGGGTTGTAACTAATTGGGCTATTTGGGCATGAGGGCTATTGTGTGTGTGTGAGTATATATAGCTGATGAACACCGTATCAGAACTTCATCGATGAAACTAGAAGAAGAACGGTAGCGGCTCGGCTTGGGGCTTCAAGCGCGAGGTTGGATTTATATTTCTTGTTTCTTTCCTGTGTTAGTTTGGGACTTCAAGCGCGAGATCAGATTTGTATTTCTTGTTTCTTTCCCGTGATTTGCTTGAATGTGTGAGACATTAGATTGGGTACCTAACAGGTATGGATGCAACATTCAATTTCTGACGAGAATCCCAATTTCTCAAATACAAATGGCTTAGGTTTGTTTATTTTAGCCGAAGATTTGAAAAAGTTGTTGGAATTTTGGGATAGACCCATATGAATATTTTAAAAATTCATAAATAATTCTCAAATACCCACATCGTGAAGAGGAATACTGTGTAGTCATGAGTCCGGTTTCGACTCGGCACTACCAAGTGCCGGACTCGAGTCAGGGACTTAGAGGTTAGGGATCAGCACTTCCCAAGTGCTTGATCCAAATCGGAACTCGAGGTTTGGGAGTCGGCTTGCCGATCCAAACCATGAATTCCCTGAGTCAAACTCCTTGCCTTGAGGAGATGCGAACTTTCTTTTTATTCGATTTGAAAATGTGACTAAATTTGCAGGATATGGTTACATGGTAACCGACTTGATTGATATCAAGATCGTGACATGAGATCTAGTTGCCCATATAAATACTCGTCTATCATGTTGATTAGTGTGCAAGATAATAGATCAGAACTGAGAATCGTGCTAGGGTTCTTGGTTGTCTCTTCTCTCTATTGTGCTACTGTAGGACCAAGAATAGCGATCAGAGGGGGGAGGGGTGAATGGGCACCTCAACAAATTCTTTCGAATCGATGGCCTTCTCCCAACACCCAACACACCTCAAGAGATAACCAAAATCTTAGATCAAAAACATAGATGAAAATAGTGCTATCACTCTCCTGTATCAAATGATGTGTTGTGATAGTCTCAGAGATCATTAGAACTAAAATAATATAGCCAAAAACGACTGGTGTTCTAGTCGAAAAGACACCACCAAAGTGCTTAAAGGAAGATATGAAGGATATGCCCAAGAAATTCCGTGGATCGGAAGTTCCGATAGGTAGTATCGGATGTTTCTATTATTATCTGGTCTCGATACGAGAGAAAATGTTGCTTTGTAAGTTCCGATATGGTATCAGAAGTTCCGACGAAAAAGAAGTTCCGATTCGGAATCGGGGAATTTTGTAATGATCGGAAGTTCCGATATGTTATCAGAAGTTCCGAGGTGGGCGATAACAGATTAGATCTGTTGCGTGTCGTACTGTATTGGAGACCTAAAATACCATGGTGGAAGTTCCAATCTAGGATCAAAAGTTCCGATGTGGGCGAATAGATTAGATCTGTTATGGTTTTGAGGATTCCAGATGAGCATGACTAGAGGGCTCTCAGCCCTATAAAAGGAGAGGAGGAGGACATCTTGGAACCAAGGAACAAGCCTAGATTAGATCTAGCCACCAAAGAGTCCTCTCATTCCTTTTCTTTATCTCAATTGTTGAGGTCAAGGATCTCCGTCTCTCACGTGCGGTGCTAGCACGCTGTCGTGGGAGGTTCTTCATCCCTATACGTGTGGACTCTGTGGAGGTGTTGCTCCAATAGCGATGCTCGTGGACATTTACATACGAACACGACTACATCGTCTTCATTGATCGGATTGGCGAAGGCGACAAGGACGAAGCAAGGATAGGCTTGACGTGGTACTACTCCGACATCTTCTTCTGCTGCACCTAGCGCATCTTGTGCTAGAAGGAACCGATCCATGATCTCGCACGCACATGAGTCTTGGGCTCAGGGCAAAAATTTTGAATTCGCCATCTAGCGTAGCTCCCTTATTCCCCAGAAGTGGGACTTCCGCTTCAGGTATTAATGTTATTGAAATTAATCTTGCTACTCATCCAAATGATTCATGGGTATTTGATATCGGATCGATGATTCATACTTGCAAATCATTGTAGGGCTGAGTAGAGTAAGAAATGTGCAAGTGGCGAGCTGGATATTCGCGTCGGGAATGGTGCAAAGGTTGTAGCATTGGCCATCGGTGTTTATTCATTGTCGCTAACATTAGGGCTAGTTTTGGAGTT
The DNA here is from genome assembly GCA_019279435.1 of Zizania palustris. Classification (NCBI taxonomy): domain Eukaryota; kingdom Viridiplantae; phylum Streptophyta; class Magnoliopsida; order Poales; family Poaceae; genus Zizania; species Zizania palustris. Next base: position 262,330 of record JAAALK010000547.1, read on the forward strand.
AAATAATTGTTATTTCATTCCCGCATTAGGCAGAAACATTATCTCTTCTTCATGTTTAGAGGAAGATGGTTTTCAATTCGTAATAAAGAACAATAGTTGTTTAATATTTTCGAATGGCATGCTCTATGGTTTTTGTCCATTAGTGAATGGATTGTATATTCCTAGTCTTGATGATACACACGTTTATAACATTATACTAAGAAAAACGACTCAATGATTGAATCCTACCTATGTCTAGAATTATCGTTTAGATATATAAATGAGAAGCGTGTGCATAAGCTTCCATAGTGATGGACTTTTGGAGTCATTTGATTTTGAATCATATGACACATGCGACTGTTGCTTACTTGGCAAAATGACAAAGATGCCTTTTACTAGACAAGTGAGAGGGCGAGTGAACTATTGGCCATAATGTATCATACTGATGTGTGTGGTT
>JAAALK010000548.1:0-123131 GCA_019279435.1 Zizania palustris
AGAATGCCTTCGGCCTAAGAAATGCCGGGGCTACTTTTTCAAGATTAGTTGCTAAGGCTCTAGGTCATCAACTAGGTCGCAATGTGGAGGCCTATATGGATGATATTGTAATAAAGAGTGCTTTAAAGCACCAACATAGCCTAGACTTAGCAGAAACATTCAATAGCCTTCGGGCATGTGGGATCCGTCTTAACCCCGAAAATGTATATTCGGAGCTAAGGCTGGAAAATTGTTAGGGTATTTAGTTTCAAGCAGGGGAATTGAAGCTAGCCCTACTCAAATAACTGCGCTGCAGAAGATGGCTCCTCCGGAGAATTTAAAGCAAGTGCAAAAGCTGACTGGACGTTTGGCCGCACTTAGCATGTTTCTATCAAGGTCTGCAGAGAGGAGCTTGCCGATATTCAAAGCTTTGAAAGGGTCCGAAGATTTTGCATGGACAACCGGAGTGTCAGAGAAGCTTCGAAGATATTAAAGATTATCTCAGTAATCTTGCTACACTCACGGTGCCTATTGCGGACGAAACCCTACTCCTGTATCTTGCAGCTACAGGTTTAGCTGTCAGCGCAGTCCTTGTCAGAGAAGTAGATTCAATGGGAAGTTGGTCCAAAATCCTGTCTATTTTGTATCCGAAGCATTGTCAGGAGCGAAGACAAGATACTCCGAACTTGAGAAGTTCGTTTATGCTCTGATAATGGCTTCGAGGAAGCTAAGACATTATTTTTTGGCTCACAATGTAATTGTACCAACTTCGTATCCTTTAGGAGATATGCTCCGAAGCAAAGATTCCACTGGAAGAATTGGAAAGTGGGCAGTCGAGCTAGCACCCTTCGGCATATCTTTCTTGGCAAGGACAGCTATCAAATCCCAAGTCCTAGCAGACTTCGTAGCAGAGTGGACTCCACCTGCGAATTTGACTCCAGAAAAATCAAGTGACGGAGTTTGGACTGTTTACTCCGATGGGGCTTTCCAAGCATCCGGAGCAGGCATTGGGGCAGTGTTGATTTCACCGTCAGGGCAAAGAGCAATGTACTCCGCAAGACTCAACTTTAAGTCTACCAATAATATAGCGGAGTACGAAGGGATTTTATTGGGACTCCGGAAAGCACGTGCTCTAGGGGCTACAAGAATAATTATAAAGACAGATTCTCAGATAGTAGCAGGGCACGTAGACAAAAGTTTTCAAGTTCGACATCCACAGCTTGCAAAGTACTTAGAAGAAATCCGCAAAATCGAAGCACACTTCAAAGGTATTTCCATTCGGAGTATACCAAAGAGCGGAAAACGTGCAAGCAGACATTTTAGCGAAGGCTGCAGCCAGAGCTGTGGATGTGCCTGAAGAAGCTTTTTATGAGGAGATCAATATACCTTCGGTGCCACAAATTGCCTCTGCAGAGATTCTTTGCATTCCTAGTGCAGATTGGAAAGATTCGATCATAGAACTCTTGCAAGGAGGAACAAATTTGCCCGAAGAGCCCCAGTTGTCAAGATTAAAGCTCAGAGCCAGAAACTATCAGTTAATCAACGGTATATTATACAAGGCCGGAGTATGTTCCCCTCTACTTCGATGTATATCTCAAGCCGAAGGCCAAGAAATTCTTCGAGAAATTCACGAAGGCCTTTGTGGAAGTCATTTAGCCCTAGAGCTCTGGCAGGAAAACACTTCGCCAGGGGCTTTATTGGCCCACAATAACAGCTGATGCGGAGAGCTTGGTCCGCACTTGTCAAGGATGCCAGTGGATGGGTCGACGGAGTCATCGCCCACCAACAGCTCTTCAAGTCATTGCTCCGGTATGGCCTATGGCCAGATGGGGTATGGATCTAATTGGTCCCTTTCCAGTTAGCAAAGGGAAATCTGAAGTTCGCAGTGGTAGCTCTTGAATATTTTTCTAAGTGGGTGGAAGCAGAACCCTTAACAGCTATCACTTCGAACAATGTACTAGAAATTATTCTAGAAGAACATTATTTGCCGGTTCGGAGTGCCTAGATACCTCACAGTTGATAATGGAACACAGTTCGACGCAGAACCCTTCAGGAAGTTTTGCGAAGACCTAGGCATTCAGCTTTGTTTTGCTGCAGTGAGGCATCCTCAGTCAAATGGAGCCGTAGAGCGAGCCAACGGAAATATTTTATCAGGGCTAAATCGAAGAATAGTAGGATTAGCAAAGGGACTGTGGACCGAAGAGCTTCCGAAGATTCTATGGTCCATTCAGACTACGCAAACAAGGTCCACAGGTTTTACTCCGTTCAGACTACTATTCGGAGATGAAGCTATGACTCCAACGGAGCTCAAAGGGGGATCATTTCGCAGCACCGAACCGGATATTGAAGAAGAAAGACAAGCTTCGTTAGATTTGTCAGAAGAAACAAGACTTCGGGCTGTAGCTAATTTATCAAAGTATCATCAGCAGACGAAGACTTGGTATGACCCGAAGGTTAAGCTCAACGAGTTAAGGCTGGGTCATCTTGTTCTATGAAGCATTATAGCACCAGGGAAGTTAGGCAATAAATGGGAAGGTCCATATGATGGGGGAATGGTCCCGATCTTCCGCTAGGTAAAGGATAAACTTGGGTTGGTGGAGAATCTCGACGTTGGCGATCCAAGGCTCCGGTCCGGCGGATCAAAACCTCGCAATCGTTACACCACTGTCTCCGTTGGTTATCAACCACGCAGAACGCGATTGACCTCGCCACGAAGGCTAATTCCTGCAAGCGAACCCAAGAACACAAGCAAGAACAGGAAGGATACAAATCGAATGCCAAATCACAGACAAACGAAGATAAGGTGAGGTTTCACAAACGCCAATGCAGCAGCCAATCGGTCCGGTGCAAGAGGCGGGATCTAAACACAACAGTGTAGATGCAACAAAGCAAAACCTAACCCTAGAGGTGGCTGGCGTGAGAATATATAGGGCGGCGGCCTGTGGAAGGGGAACAGACTTGGGCTGTGGGCTAGAAGACGTACAGACTCAGATTATGGCCAACATGGCCCAGTTTTGTCACGCAGGACGGTTTCGGTCATACAGAACGACTCGAGACTCCAAATGATGTGAAACCAACAGCAAACGATCCGTCTTCTCCTTAGCTTTCCAAAAAGTCAAAGAACGCGTCAATCGGACTTCGCATGATGAAGTTATGCCCATTTTGGTGCAGGGTGGTCGATGTAGTCCGAACCAGCGAATTCTTGACTTCAAACATCCGTGCGGCTCAGTCTTCAAGTCCAATTCTTCTAATCCATCTCCCGTGTTCCTAAGCAACAAAATATCACTAGTATTCAGTAGCATCTTATCCAAACAAATATTAACATAGTTGCTAAGGAAAGAATTAACCTCATGGTTCAAGCGACGGACACGGGTGCATGTGATTGGTCCTTGTAATTGAATTGTAGGTGGAGGCTCCATGGGTGTATCATGTGAAGTGATGTCCTCATCACCATATCTAATTGTCCGCTCAGGGCGCCCTGGTTCTTTTAAATTAGCTAATTTAGAAGGTGAAGAGTTAGCACATACTTGGCATGCGGAGCACCTAAAGCGATACTTCGCATAAGGGCTCCTTGTAATTCGCTTGTAATCACCTCTAAATTAATAAAGCATATGACCCTGATAGTTGCCTTCCCCTCATAGACTTCCAGCTTCCGAGTGGACGCACTGGAACCGCGGGGTCGACCGAGAGGGAAGTGTCATTAAGCTGGGTTGTATTTTCGGACTTCGAACCCATAAAGTTCGAAGCCTCCGATGTGGGGGCTGACATAATCCGGAGCCCAGGCCACCGGCTTGTAGGCATCCGTAAAAGAGCCCAAAACCACACCCTACGGAGTCCAAGCCATTGGCTGGTAGACTTCCGTAAAAAGAGCCGAAGGTGGCCAAAATCTACGGAGTCCAAGCTGCAGCTTGTAGACTTCCGTAAAAAGAGCCGAAGGTGGCCAAAATCTGCGAAGTCCAAGCCATTGGCTGGTACACTTCTGCAAAAAGAGCCGAAGGTGGCTAAATTATACGGAGTCCAAGCCATTGGCTGGTAGACATCCGTAAAAAGAGTCCAAAGAGACCATTGCAAACTCCGAACCATTGGTTCGTCAGAGATCGCAAAGACAAGCCGAAGGTGGCTAAAGCAAAACAGCATTTGAGCCATGAGCTTCGAATGTCTGTTAACATAGTCCAAAGTGACAAATTTCTTAAGACACTAGAGTGTCCTGAAAGTTATCTCAATTGATTTCTTTCGTAAAACAAAGGTACTAAGTTACCATTCTTCTGACTGCAAAAAGTCGAAGACAGTTCATAAGATTTCAAAAGATCTTTAAATGACAGAGGGGCTCCGAACCCCCAAAAAAATTGTACTCCGAAGTTTTTTTCTTTGCGCATAACCATCTTTGAATACATTTCGAAGTTGCTTATACCCAAAGAGGGGCTAGTAAATATGGAGACAATTTTAAATCGGCATTCATTATTGAAATAAATGTGTTTACAGATTACACTATGAAAAATTGGTATCTATACCAAGAAGGAATCGGAGACCTCTTCGGTCCCGAGAGCTAGAGGTGGAACGACTAGTTCCAACATCAGAAGTTCTAAGAACTTTACGTTTAACTCTCTTTCTCCCCTTCGAAGCTCTAAAATCCTTCTGCTCTTGTTGAAGCTCGGCCCAAGTTCGAAGCCGCTCGGGGCTTCTTTCCCAGCTTCTAAGATCTTCAGATCTTTTATTTCGAACTTCACCTTCGTCTTCAGACCAATTAGTGTCTTCAGAAGATGAGGTGTTTGCGTCAACTTCTTTATCTTCCTCTTTAATATAAGACAATACGTCTTTGATTACTTCGGGCGCAATTACGTCGGAGTCATCTCGAGAATAAGAAATCGAGGACGCTTATAACTCTTTAGAAGTTCGAAGGTGTTCCACAATGAGCGAAGTTCGTTGTTAAGCTCTAACACTTCGATATCTTCCATAAGAGGCAAAGCCTAAAAATATGACAAACAAGACTTTCATTGATAAATGTTTACAAGCACGAGCTTTACATAATCAAAAAATCCTAAATAATTCCTAAACCTGCGGGTTCGGAGGAGGCTGACTGCTCGAAGCTTGGCTCCGAACTTGCTTCTGGCGTTGGCCTTCATCGATCTAAGCCTTGATCGCAGAACGACCTTCGACTCTCCATGAGGTTTGAAAGGCTCGCCAGGCGGCAGTCACGCCTTCGGAAGGATTCAAAAACCGCTCGTCGTCGAAGGTAATGGAGCCCTCTGCGCTCGGAGTGATTGTTCGGCCCAAATCCTCGTAGTAACGAAGTAGTCCGAGGGCAGACACTTGTCCGGAGAGTTCTCCATAACGAATGCCTGCCGTCTTCATTTGCTTCGCTGCTCCTTGGATCCTTTTTAGCCGGCGTAGCAGAGTCACGTTGTCATCCGAAGGAAGTGATCCAGTAGTACCGAAGTACTCCAGAACACCTAGCATCTGTTCGATGACCTCAGTAGCTACCTTCTCCGACTTGAGCTTTTCTTCAGTTAGTGCATCCTTGCTCGAAGTCGTTTCTGCCAAACTCCAGAAATCCTAGCATTCTTCGTAGTTAAAATATTCTTCTGGTTTAGGAGTTGGCTAGCTTCTTCTTGGAGCCTTACAAGATTCGGACCCAGCACTAGCATGCTCCAACCGCATCTTTTCAATTTCAGCCCGAAGCACAATTCTTTCTGCTTCGAACTCCTTATTAGCAGCCTCCAAGCCCTGTCTGGCCCCGCGCTCCGTTGAAATCGTATTATCCATTTGAAGTACTCTAGCTTCGGAGAAAGATAAGTTGCGTTTAAGAGCTTCATTTTCTTCCCGAAGCTGAGCAATTTCATTCTCGCTTGATAAAGTTGCAGCGCGGGCCAAGACTGCTTGCTGAGAAAAGAAAAAACTAAAGTAAGAAATTGTTCATGTTTAATTTGCTGCTGGTTCGAAGGTGTATTCCGAACCCAATATAATTTGCTAAAGATATTGGCTCGAAGGTGCTCCGTACCTGGTAGGCCGCTCATTCCAGGGCAACGTTAAGCTCCGAACTCTTCGCCCTGCTTAATTTTGCTACCAGCTCTGTCTCCCCGACTTCCTGACTCACTCGACCTAAAGGTTTGAGCAAAGTCCGAAGCCCTTTTCTTTGCTCCAAAAAAGGAGTTAAAAGAGGGAGCAGAACCGAAGCCTCTTGGTCTTCCCTGCTTGGCGAAGCTCCGAAGCGTTCTCCTGAGGTCCTTGGAACTTCCGAAGATGGCCCCCCTCAGTTGATTCACTTTCATCTGTTGACTCAGACGAAGTTGATCCTTGAGTAGGGAGAGGCTCTATGTGTCTTTTACCCCTTCCAGGCCCCTGTTGAGTGATCCTCTGGGTGCGGCTCCGAAGTTGTCAAAGGCCTTTGAATTGTGTCTTCGTGATGTACTTCTACAGCAGGGGGCTCTACAAAAGCAAAAATATTATGCATTGTATAATTTTGCAGAAAATAATAAAGAATTATGCGAAATCTACCTTCGACATTCTGGGGGAGATCGAGCACTGGACTGCTCGGAGGATCGAAGGTGAAGTCATCATCTGAATCCACAGTTAAAATTTCTGCCAGTTGGAGTATCTCCGTGAGCAGTCCTCCCTTCATCCACAACTGAAGTTGTAGGAACTTCAACTTCATCTTCACCCATAGGGGCTTCGATTTGCTCCTCTTGAGTATCCGGAGCTCTCACTTCTTCCATGTTAGCTTGGGGCTCCGGCATACCTGCAGTATCTTCAATGTGAATATTTTGTTGAGCTGCATCTTCATCAATCAATCTCACTAATAGTATACCTTCATCTTCTTTAGAACCGGAGATTGAGGTTCTTGAGCTCGAAGGCGCAGGATCCGAAGGTGCGATATTTTTTGGCTTCCGAGCCACCTTCTTCACCGGAGTCCTTGCGGAGCTCGAAGCTCCAGCTTCAGCTGTCCTCTTCTTGGGTCCTTTCTCTGAAGGTACCCAGTCCATCAGAGGGGGCGGAGTCAACTCCAACATTCCCCATACTCTGTTAAACCTCTCCCAACTCCCGACCAATTTAACTCTCCATTCTTTTTCAGTCGGAGTTGGTGCACTCAAAATCTTCTCCGAAGCCCTTACAATTTGCTCTGAAGTAATAGGGGCTGAAGAAGCTGAAAAATAAATCAAATTAGTCTTTCTTCGAAGTAAATATGTATAATGCATGTTAGTTTCGAAGTTACCTGCAGGGCTCGAAGTTAAGTTGATTTTGCGGAGATCGCCTTCCAAATCATCCTCGAAGACGATAGGCCAGTTGGCCATCAGCGGAGGAATTTGAAGTCCGAAAAATTCTTCGGCTAAGTCCCGCATGCTTAACCTTCGGCTAATCTTTTGAAGCAGGTTAAGACGAGCTTCGAGTTGGCCTTCGTTGGGCTGCACTAAGGCTTCTTTCCGGAATTGAATTTCTTTCAAGGGCCCAGCCTAGAGGACTGCTTGCTCCAACTTCGGCATAGAACCATCTCAGAACCCAATCAGTGTACCATCTAGCATTGATGGCCTTGGCAGGAAACTGAAGGGCATATTCATCTCGAAGCCTAAAGTTGATAGAGCCGAAGGATACTACCACTTTCTCACCTCCGGAGCCTACGAAGGTCTTCGGCTGGCAAGTTGCTCTATGAAGTGCAGCGAAGATTTCTGCCCTCCCCTCACAACCTTCGGCTCTCAGCGCCCATTCAAAGATAGCTAACCTAGCTACTGCATTCGGAGATAATTGGGGGAGGGTTACATGAAACAGATCCAATACCTCCGCCAGGAAGTCCACTGCAGGGAGGCCCAAGCCAGCTTCGAAGAAGGCTTCGAATACCACTACTTCTCCGGGTCTTGGTGATGGAATCGATTCTTTGCCCGGCTTCCGAATCATAACTCCATTGCTAATTTTTCCCCCCGCTGTGATTGCCAAAGACTCTCTCTTGCAGGTAGAAGGCCCCAACTCAAAAGATTGATCCAAATACTTGGTCGATGGCGGGCACAGACCTTGGTCATCGGCGATTTGGGGATTTCTCCCCCCTGATGCCATTGATGTCGCCGCCGGCATCGGAGATGCCGCCGCCAACGCTGCCGCCGCTGCTGCTGCGGCCGCCTGCTGCCGAGCCAAGGCTGACGGAGGTGCAGATCCCTTAGTCTTCACCATCGCGATCGTCGGATTGCTCTGAGGAAATGGAGGCTAGGGCTCAAGAACTCAAAGGGCTAAAAAGTTTTTGGTTGCTAGAATGCGGTGAAAAAGTAACCGGGTAACTTCTAGGCCCTCTATTTATAGCTTGGACTTCACTTTCTTACCGTTAATCCATGTCGTTTCGCATTCCTGCCGTTACTTCTTTTACGAAATTAACGCCTGCTACAGTTTCCGTTGGAAACAGAAACTTAACGGCTATTTTCTCTAAGTCTAAAAGACTTTCGAACTTCTTGAGTCGGTTCTAAGATAGTTCGAAAAGCAATTACCTTAAGACTGATTCAAAGTTCATATCTTCATGCATTTCGGAGATAAAATAAAAACCAATAACCCCTATGATTGGTTATCTTTTCCTTCCGTATACTGCTCTCCTAACGTTACAGGTCAACGGAGAAGCGTATTCGAGGGGCTACTGTTGGGGGAAAATATCTCATCTTCGGGGTTATTGCCGAAGCAACATAAAGGCAGTCAAGCAGGTTCGAAGGTTCCCCGAAGATCATCTTCGAAGATGCCCGGAACCCAGTTCGAAGTACGAAGATAGGTATTGGTTCGGAGTACATCTCCGAACTAAAGCCCTCCAAGATCTTTTCTGCCAGCTAAGATGGAAGACTTATCTTTTTTCTCATTAGATTAGTCTTTTACCATTTTAGCCCTATTAAGGGAACCGAATAGTTTCCACTATGTCGGTTGTAATAGAGGGGTAAATAGGTCTTTTCCTTAATGTTTGGGCCTATAAATACCCCCCATTTCACCCTGTAATAGGGACCGAATACAAGTTATTCAATACACACTTTCGAACTATTCTAAGTTATTATCCTTTCGGAGGCTTAGAACAGTTTGCTTCACAAACACTTCGTTTGTTAGTTTCTTTTCTACAGAAACCTGTTAGCGTAATCTTTTACGCCAACATTATCTTTTTAATTTTCAGGCTTTTTCTTTCCTTTTTCTTTTGAGCCAGGGGTTATTTGCATTTCAACCTTATGCTAACCGACCAAGTCAAGCCTAGGCCAGAACATGACCATCAGAAGCTTAAGACATTTGTCTTGGCATACATTACAATGTCCTAAATCATACCAAGGTTCTATGGTAAGCAGTCCAGAACAATGCAATGTGACATAGCAAACCCACCTAGATCTTTTCACTTATGCATAAAAGGCATGGATTTTTCATTTTTATGATTTTTATCATTTTATAGCATATTTTCCATATTAAAGCATATAGATGTCCAAGTTGCATATCTGCATCTAAGTAAGGGAACTAGCTACCAGGCATATAAAAGATAGCAAAAGCAATGGTGACCATTTTTCAATTTGAAAGCATAAAAGTCATGCATATGATAGATATCAGATATATCATGTGAACTGAAACAAAACATGATCATCGACAGGTATTCAAAAGCATATACAAGCAAGAATGAGTAAAGCAGGTCAATCATATAATAGAAGCAAGCTCAAAGTGTGATATATGAATGTGTATGATATGAACTCACACAGAAGGCTCAAATAAAAGAGTGGAGAAGAAATAAAAAACTCAAAAATATCCTAAAAAGGATATACAACTCCCAAATCCCCTCGCAAATGCTCAAACGTAGACTGATCTAGGGGTTTGGTAAGAATGTCAGCCAACTGATGATGGGTATCAATATGAGCAAGGTCAATGACACCTTTCTCATATTGATCCCTCAGAAAGTGAAGGCGCACATCAATATGTTTGGTTTTTGAATGAAGACATGGGTTTTTTCCTACACTAATTGCGCTGGTGTATCACAAAACAAAGGCACTATGGCAAGGAAAGACAATCAAAAATCTTTCAAAGTGGAAATCATCTAAATCAACTATGAGGAGCAGCTACATACTCAGCCTCAGTAGTGGAAAACGCAACTCCAGATTGCTTACACGAAGACCAAGACACAAGCAAAGAACCAAGAAACTAGAAAGTACCGGATGTCGACTTGCGATCCAACCGGCACCCACCAAAATCAGCGTCGGAAAAGCCAGATAACTCAAGAGATGAAGATGTTGAATAGTAAAGTGTGAGATTGGCCGCATAGGTAAGATACCTGAAAATGCGCTTGACAGCTTGTCGATGAGATGTGTGTGGTGAAGACTGGAAGCGCGTGCACAATCCCACAGCGAACTGAATGTTCGATCTCGTTGTCGTTAGGTATAGAAGCGATCTGATCATCCCTCGATACTCTCTCTTGTTGACCTTGACGCCGCTCTCGTCCTTGTCTAGTCCCCTAGATGTGCCCATGGGGGTCACCTGAGGCTTCAGCTCTCCAACGAAGTCGACTTCTTCAACATGTCCCAGTATACTTGCTCTGGTGGATGAAGATGTTGTCCTTGGTCTACTTGATCTGGAGCCCTAAGAAGTACTTGAGCTAACCCATGAGGCTCATCTCAAACTCGTTGTGCATCTGCTCAAAAAACTTGGACACAAGCTCATTAGTAGAACCAGCAAAAATAATGTCGTCCACGTAAATCCGAGCAATCAAGAAATCAGAGCCAACTTTGTGCAAGAAAAGAGTTTTGTCCACAGAACCCATCACAAAGTTGTTCCCCAACAAAAATTGCTTTAAACGATCATACCAAGCCTTGGGGGCTTGCTTCAGACCATATAAAGCTTTCTACAACTTGAAAACATGTCGAGGAAAATTAGGGTTTTACAAACCGGGGGGCTGCCTAACATAGACCTCCTCCTCTATGTACCCATTCAGAAAAGCACTCATGACATCCATTTGAAAAAGCTTAAAACCTTTCGAAGCAACGAATGCCAAAAGTATGCGAATGGACTCAAGACGGGCAACAGGGGCGAAAGTCTCCTCAAAATCAATACCCTCCTTTTGGAAAAAACCATAAGCAACTAATTGAGCTTTGTTGTGCACCACAGCCCCATCTTCACCTTGCTTGTTCTTAAACACCCACTTGGTGCCTATGGGGTTGCAACCTGGTGGCAGCTCAACTAGTGTCCAAACCCGATTACAAATAAAGTTTCCAAGCTCTTCTTGCATGGCATTTATCTAGTTCGCATTAGATAAAGCATGAGAAACATCTCTAGGCTCAAAGGTGGCAACAAAAGCAGACTCGGCAAAAATAGCGAGTGAACCAGCCTGAGAACACAAGGATCTTGTAGTGAGATCACCGATGATGAGCTCTGAGGGGTGATCACGCTGAACTTCCCTGGATCCTAGGTGATCAGATGTCACCTCACCGGAGTCAGCAGCTGGCACCTCTGGACTCGACTGGGGGCTCGATCAAAGTGGAAGAAGTGATCAAAGGTCCACCCTCATCCTCACTCGAAGTCTTTGAAGGTGTGTCGTCTATAGGCTGTGCAAAAGGCCCACCCTCAACAACAGCGGGAGAATCATCATCTTCCTCAAAGATGGACTCTCCAAGCTCATCATCACCAGAAACCTCAAAAGAAGGAGTAAGCGAAGGCATGGACTCATCAAAAGAAACCTCACATGTCTCAACAAGTTGTTGGGAGTCAAGGTTCCAAACACGGAAGCCTCGAGAATGCAAAGCATAACCAAGAAAGACTCCATCCCAGCAACGAGACTCAAACTTGTCCAAATGCCCTCCTTTCTTGAGCACAAAGCACTTGCAGCCAAACACTCGCAAGTGGCTCACCTTGGGATGTCGGCCAAACCGCAACTCATACGAAGTCTTACCTAGGTAAGCTCTAAGAAAAATGTGGTTGGCCAGATAGCAAGTTGTGTTCATAGCTTCAGCCCAAAAGTGACTAGGAGTCCTATGCTCATCGAGCATTGTCCTGGCCATCTTGACTAGTGTGCAGTTCTTCTGTTTCACAACGTCGTTCTGTGGGGGAGTGTAAGGAGCAGAAAACAGGTGATCAAGACCCTGATCACTACAGAAGCTGACGAACTGAGAGTTCTTGAACTCAGAGCCGTTGCCAGAGCGAATTACTCGCATCCGACCATTATTCTCATTCTTCAGCTTCAAAAACGGGTCATGAACAAACTGGAAAGCCTCATCCTTAGACTCCGGAAAGAAAACCCACGAGAATCGAGAAAAGTCATCAACTATCACAAGCGCGTACCACTTCCCACCGACTGAACGTACCCGAGCTGGACCAACAGTATCCATGTGTAACAGCTCTCCTGGGTATGAAGTCATCACATGAGTCACAGGTGCATGAGAAGCGGCAAACATTTTCCCATGACGACAGGGATGGAAAACAAGATCCTTCTCCATCTTAAGCTTGGGCAATCCTCGGATAAGGTCCATAGAGCTCAATCTGACTAGCAGATCAAAACTCAAATGACCTAACCTCCTATGCCACCTCGAGAGCTCAAAGGAGGATCCAGCGATCAAGCAACGAGAAGAGCCAAAAGAACTAGAGAAATCAATGCAAAAAACCTTACAAAAGGGTAAGATCTAGCAAACCAAAGATCATCTAGAATCAACAACAGAAGACATGCCCTTCTTAAAACAAACCTCTAAGCCCTCCTCAAGAAGTTGCGAAACAGAAACCAAATTAAAGACCAAATTTCCAACCAAAGCAACATTCTTCAAGGAGAAATGCTTAGAAATCCGAAGTGAGCCAAAACCGTGTACCTTCCATTGACCATTGTTCCCAAAAGTGGTGTACTCCTTGGAGCTCGGGGAAGTGAGACTGGAGAACCATCTACTTTGTCTCGTCATGTAGTGAGAGCATCCTGAATCCATGATCTATATGTCCTCCAGGCCTCGATCATGTAAGATAATTGGTCATAAGGGGGAGCAAACGGTCCGACACCAGGTTTAGCAAAATAGCTAAGCCAGTGTTAAGCCATCTACTCAAAAGACGGAAAGAAGAAAGAAGTGTAAGAGTCTGGACAAAAGCACGGCTCAAATTGTGATCCTCTATTCTGCCTAGAGTCACAACGACGACGTCCAAAACTGTATCCAGAATGACTTGGAGCTCTACTGGAGTGAAAACCACCCTCCGGAGCACGGGCACGAAAGTCGTCTCCTCTACCACCACATACACGATGCGCCTTAGCCTCTAGCCTCTCTCTGTGTCGAGGGACTCTCAGTCTTCCACCCTACTGATAGAACTGCTCCTGCCCACCTAGAGCTCTCTCTGCTCTCTCAACCTGCTTCCTCCTGAAGTAGAACTCCACAAGATGCCCTTATCTCTTGCAGTACTCACAATGATAGGTAGGCTTCTTAGGATGTGGTTGAGGCTTAGGTTTCTTGGACTTAGTGGTGTTAGGTGTTGAATCATTGGTATGAGAGGGTTCTTGTTGAGGAGCCATGCTGAAGAGCGTGGGCCTCATGGCTCCAGATGTGATGAGTCATTGTCAACGATAGTCAAAGAGGACTGAAAAGAGAGAGAAGAACTGCTGCGTCTGGGCCGCGTGTGACTCAGGTACATGGGCAGCGAGCGACTGTCGGGCAGAGAGGCCGCGAAGTCGGGCTGGCCCAATCCGGGTACATGGGCTAGGAGCAGCAGAGGATTCGCTGGGCTGTTGACTGGGATTGACTCAGGTATACGGGCGGCGAGCGATTGCCGGGCTGAGGGAGCTGTGGAATCATGCCGGCCCAATCCGGGTACCCGGTGCGAAGACGGTGGACGCTTTGTCAGTTTCGGCGCAAAACTGACGACCGCTAATATCGGATCTGACCGTTCTGAGGCGAAGCCGTAGCTGCTACGAAAGCTCCGCATCAGGACAAGTTACCTTTATTTAGGTTTTTACTATTTTGCCTTTAGGCCCACAGTCTGTCAGTCGAGTCTGTAAAAAACCCTAAGGGCATTTCGGTCTTTTCCATTTTTATTTAGCGTCTGTAAAAAGACCCTAGGGGTATTTATGCATTTTTCCATTTAATGGGCTGCCTATAAATAGGCCCCAATATCCTAGGGTTAGGGTTACCCAGTTTTCAGAAAACACTTTACCAAATATTGGGTCACTTTTGGCATTTGTTCTCCCGGCGTATTCATCTTCTCTGCCGCCGGTGTTTCTTTTCGTCAACTTTGGGAATCGCCACCGCCACGGTTCGATTTATCCTCTCCCGAGCATGTTTATTCTCTAATTTCACTCGGCGCAACGTTTTTGATTTTTCACCGTCGCAAGCCAGCGTCGCAGCGCAGCATTTACCTAGCTCCTAGTGCTAGCGCTAGTTTCATTGCTGCAGATAGCCGCTCGGCCATAGCAACACTAGCAGCTAGCCTACCTCTTAGCTGCGCACGGCAGGGAGCTAGTTGCAGCCTACGCGGTAGCTACTGTAGCCCATAGCTAGGCGCTGCAACGTCACGTGAAGCAATCGAAAGGATTCGGCTGGATTTGCATGGGCACACATTCCGAGGAAATCATCAAAGTCATACGAACCGAGAAGCTTCAGCCAAATCATGGTTAGTACTAATTACGTTTCTCGATTTGCGTGCTAATAAAATATTCATGTGTTGCCTTGTTTCACGTACTGATAGTACTATTTAAATATCTTCTGAAACATCTGATTGCATGTGATGGCATACTGCTAAGAAGTATTTTTCATGAATATATTTCATCTGTTGATTTAATCTTTGTGCTGTCATTATATCTGTTGGTTCATCTGCTGTTTTGATTAAATAGATGATATTGATTCTGGTGTTTTAATCTGTGCACTATTTTATTTCGGTTAGAACATCATAGTTTACCATCTTCATGTGTGTTGGTCTGATTTAATGCCTGTGAGTTAATTAATCTGTTGAATCTGCCTTTAAGCAATGTGGTTGTGTCTTTTTGATTAGGACACCGGTTGTTTTTAGGCTAGATTATTTTAAGTAGCTGCGATCTGTTTGCTTTAGAGGTTTTTGTTTGTTGAGGTGCGTTGGGTGTTGGGAGCAGGCCATTGATTCGAAAGAATTCATTTTTAGGCGCCCATTCACCCCCCTCTGGTCGCTACTTTCGGTCCTACAAGTAGTATCAGAGCCTGGTTAGGGTTTTTTCCATACCTTAACCGGTTCTAAACCCCAGTAGTGATCATGACTTCTCCTGGCAAGGTCCCGTCCTTGGAAGCTTATGGCTATAATTATTGGAAGACTCGCATGCGAGCCTATCTCATGAGCCAAAGCTCGGACATCTGGGACATTTGCGTTCATGCTACGTTTGTCATATTGCCAGTTGCTGAGCGTGATTCTCCTGGTATCATCGCTCAGCATGTGAACAATAGCAAAGCGGTGAACATCTTGTTTTCTGGTTTAGGTCCCACTGAATTTGAGCGTGTGAGCCATCTCTCCACTGTGAGAGAGATCTGGGCTACCCTCCAGGCACAACATGAGGGGACAGCCCAGGTCAAAGCTCGACTCTATCAGACCTACCGGCGTGAATATGAGAACTTCACACAAAAGCCGGGTGAATCTGTTGAAGCGTTGTTTGGTCGTTTTCAGTCGATCATAAACAAGCTTCGGGACAACAAGGCAGAGGGTGTTCAGTTAGTCTCAGATCACGAACAGGCGCTCAAGGTTATCCATACCTTGGACCCAAAGATCTGGGAGATCAAGGTATCCTCTATCATTGAGAGCACTTCTTATGATACCTTGACCATTTCTGATTTGTTTATCAAGCTGAAGGCCACCGAGGTGATACCCAATTGAGATCAAATCTCACTGGCTTTGGATCAAAGTCTCTGGCCCTTGCTACACCTTCTGTTGATCCCTCTTCTGTGAGCTGTGCTGGGTTCTCTTTGATGTCTATCACTGAGGACCAGCTTGAGTCTTTGGGAGATGATGATTTGTGTCTGTTTAACAACCGGGTGCGTCGTGTTTATGACAAAAGGATGTTCAAAAGACACAGCACAAAGACTGGATGCTTTGAGTGTGGTGATCCAGGACACTTCATCGCCGACTGCCCCAAGTGCAATGGCCAGAAGAAGGGCACTGGTGGTGGCTTCCATGACTCCGGCAAGCACGATAGCTCCTCCTTCAACAAGGGCAAGCCAAAGACGAGATTCTTCAGAAAGGCCCTGAAGGACTACCGGCGAGAGAACAAGAAGCGCGACAAGGCCTTCTTCGCTGAGATGGAAAAGAGCTACTCCAAGCGGTCCATGTCTTCGTCTTCTTCATCGAGCTCAAGCGATGAGGAGATCATCGTCAGGAAGGGGAAGGACAAGGACGATCCAGCAGGCCTTTGCTTCATGGCCTTTGGGGACAGACCAAAGAGCCGCTCACATCAATGCCGAAGATCCCGCAAGAGTTTCTGCTCAATGGCTCTTGGGGATAAGAAAGAGAAGAGCTCCTCCGATGACTCCGACGACGACGACAACGAAAAGGTATCATCTTATGAACGTGAAATTGTTGATTTACTTGAAAGCAATCGTCAGGAGTTAAAGTATCGGGAAAAACTGCTTAGAGGGGCTAAGAAGAGGATAGATGAGTTAGAGAGTGAGCTTGCCGTGGCCAACGGCAGAATTGAGAGTCTATCTTCTTCCCCTTGCTTGGGTGATAGCAGTGAGTGCCCAAAGTGTGAGGTGCTTCTGTGTGACCTGTCGACTCTGAAGTCTAGGTACACAGAAAGGGTTGATGAGAGGGACGCTTTGGCCACTGAGCTTGAAAGCGCTCAGCTGGAGCTGAAAGATGCTCAAGCCACTGTCGTCGTACCCTGTGCTGATTGCCCATCTCATCTTGCTAGTTTAGCTGAGCTGAAAGCCAAGAGCGATGAGCATCTGGGTGATTTGGAGAGAATGAGAGCTGAGCTGGCGCAGACTAGGCTAGAGCTTGAGACATTGTCAGTTCCACCCACTGTCTGTGAGAACTGTCTGTCTCTTAGACTTGAGTTGATTAAGCTGAAAGCCGAGAAGTCTGTCCAGGTAGATAGCGAGTGTGAGACCTGCTTGTCTCAGGTGGAGGTACTAGCTTCCTTGAGAGAGGAGCTAGCTGATTCTCAGAATGAGAACTTTTACCTCCGTTCTATCCTGAGTTGGATCAGTGCCAGAGAGCCACAGCTCGGCATGATGATCCAACAGTTCAAGAGGCAGGATGGGTTTGGGGTAGGTTACACCTATACCAAGGCTGACTTTGAGAGTGCCATTAGCCGGGCAGTGGAGTGGAGTAAAATGACTCCTGAGCAGAGATATCCCAAGACCCATTCCACTGAGTCTTCCCAGGCTTGTCAGCCCAAGGATGGAGTAATCGATGAACCACCCAAAGCTCCACCCAAAAAACCCATCTGGGTTCCAAAGCCCAAACTCCTCCACACTTCTCTAGACTCTCTTCCTGGACCCTCTCAACCCAAGAAGACTACACGAATACCACTAATCCCAAGAACCCCAAGCCTCAACCACATCCCAAGAAGCCCACCTATCATTGTGAGTATTGTCAGAGAGACGGGCATTTTGCGGAGTTTTGCTTCAGGAGGAAGCAGGTTGAGAGAGCTGAGAGAGCTCGTGATGGTCAGGAGCAGTTCTACCAGCAGGGTGGTAGACTGCATGTTCCTCGACGCGGGGAGAGGATGGAGGCCAGGCCGCGTCGTGTAGGTGGTGGTAGAGGAGACGACTTTCTGGCTCATACTCCAGTTGGTGGTGGTCATTCCGGCAGAGCTCCAGGCCATTTTGGCTACGGTCCTAGACCTCGTGGCCGATGCTTTAGGCAGAACCGAGGACCGCGCTTTGAGCCGCGTTTTGGTCCAAACTTTTCTGATCATTTCTGCTTTCCGTCTTTTGAGCAGATGGCTCGACACTGGTTTAGCTCTTTTGCTAAACCCGGTGCCGGACCATTTGCTCCCACTTACAACCACTTATTGTGCAGGATTAGGGACTGGAGGACGTTTGGATCATGGACTCAGGATGCTCTCGCCACATGACGGGACATCGCAGATGGTTCTCCAGTCTCACTCCCCCGAGCTCCAAAGAGTACATCACCTTCGGGAACAGTGGTCAAGGGAAAGTAAGTGGCATTGGCTCAATTCGCATTTCAGACCATTTTTCTTTGAAGAACGTTGCCTTGGTTGGAAACTTGAACTTCAATTTGATTTCTGTTTCGCAACTTCTTGAGGATGGTTTGGAGGTGCGTTTTAAGAAGGGCAATTCTTCTGTGTTTGATTCTAGAGGGTCTTTGATTTGCCAGATCTTACCTTTCGGTAAAGTTTTTCGAATTGACTTCTCTAGTTCTTTTGGCCCTTCTCGCTGTTTGATTGCTGGATCCTCTTCTGAGCTCTGGAAGTGGCATAGGAGGTTAGGTCATTTGAGTTTTGATCTGCTAGTCAGGTCGAGCTCTATGGACCTCATCTGAGGATTGCCCAAGCTTAAAATGGAAAAGGATCTAGTTTGCCATCCCTGTCGTCACGGGAAAATGGTTGCCGCTTCTCATTCACCTGTGACTCAGGTGATGACTTCGTATCCGGGCGAGCTATTACACCTGGACACTGTCGGTCCAGCTCGGGTACGCTCAGTCGGTGGGAAGTGGTACGCACTTCTGATTGTTGACGATTTTTCTCGATTCTTGTGGGTTTTCTTTTTGGAGTCTAAGGATGAGACTTTTCATTTTGTTCATGACCTGATTCTGAAGCTGAAGAATGAGAACAATGGTCAGATGCGAGCAATTCGCTCCGACAACGGCTCTGAGTTCAAGAACTCTCAGTTCGTCAGCTTCTGTAGTGATCAGGGTCTTGACCATCAGTTTTCTTCTCCTTACACTCCCCCACAGAACGGCGTTGTGGAACGAAAGAACCGCACGCTAGTCGAGATGGCCAGGACGATGCTCGATGAGCACATGACTCCTAGGCATTTTTGGGCTGAAGCCATGAACACGGCTTGCTATCTGGCCAACCGCATTTTTCTTAGAGCTTACCTTGGTAAGACCTCATACGAGTTGCGGTTTGGCAGACAGCCCAAGGTGAGACACTTGCGAGCGTTTGGCTGCAAGTGCTTTGTGCTCAAGAAGGGAGGGCATTTGGACAAGTTTGAGTCTCATTGCTGGGACGGAGTTTTTCTTGGTTATGCATTGCATTCTCGAGGTTTCCGTGTTTGGAACCTCGAATCCCAGCAGCTTGTCGAGACTTGCGAGGTTTCTTTTGATGAGTCCTTGCCTTCTTTAACTCCTTCTTTTGAGCTTTCTGGTGATGGTGAGCTCGGAGAGTCCATCTTCGAGGAAGATGAGGATACTCCAGCTGCTGATGAGGGTGGGCCTTCTGCACCTCCTGCAGAGCCCACACCTTCTGAGACTTCGACTGAGGACAAGGGCGGACCTCTGATCTCTTCTTCCACTTCGATCGAGCCCCCTCAATCGAGTCCGGAGGTGCCAGCTGCTGACTCCGGTGAGGTGACTTCATATCACCAGGGATCACGAGCAGTTCAGCGTGATCACCCCTCAGAGCTCATCATCGGTGATGTGTCTACAAGAACTTTGCGTTCGTCTGTTGACTATCTTGTTGTGTTTGCTAAATCTGCTTTTGTTGCATCTTTTGAGCCCAGAGACATTTCTCATGCTCTTTCTGATTCTAATTGGATTAATGCCATGCAATAAGAGCTTGAGAATTTTGTCCGCAATCGGGTTTGGACACTAGTTGAGCTGCCACCCGGATGCAACCCCATAGGCACCAAGTGGGTGTTCAAGAACAAGCAAGGTGAAGATGGGGTTGTGGTGCGCAACAAAGCTCGACTAGTTGCCCAGGGTTTTTGCCAGAAGGAAGGTATTGATTTTGAAGAAACCTTCGCTCCTGTTGCCCGTCTTGAGTCTATTCGCATTCTCTTAGCCTTTGCCATGCAAGAAGAGCTTGAGAATTTTGTCCGCAATCGGGTTTGGACACTAGTTGAGCTGCCACCCGGATGCAACCCCATAGGCACCAAGTGGGTGTTCAAGAACAAGCAAGGTGAAGATGGGGTTGTGGTGCGCAACAACGCTCGACTAGTTGCCCAGGGTTTTTGCCAGAAGGAAGGTATTTATTTTGAAGAAACCTTCGCTCCTGTTGCCCGTCTTGAGTCTATTCGCATTCTCTTAGCCTTTGCCGCTTCGAAGGGTTTTAAGCTTTTTCAAATGGACGTCAAGAGTGCTTTTCTGAACGGGTACATAGAGGAGGAGGTTTATGTTAGGCAGCCCCTGGCTTTGAGAACCCTAAGTTTCCTCGACATGTTTTTAAATTGCAAAAAGCTTTATACGGGTTGAAGCAAGCCCCCAGGGCTTGGTATGACCGATTAAAGCAGTTTTTGTTGGGGAAGGGCTTTGTGATGGGTTCTGTGGATAAAACTCTCTTCTTGCTCAGAGATGCTTCAGATTTTTTAGTCGCTCAGATATACGTGGACGATATTATTTTTGGCGGTACTACTAATGATCTTGTGTCCAAGTTTTCTGAGCAGATGCACAGCGAGTTAGAGATGAGCCTCATGGGTGAGCTCAAGTATTTTCTAGGGCTCCAGATCAAGCAGACCAAGGACGGCACCTTCATCCACCAGGGTAAGTACACTCGGGACATGTTGAAGAAATTCGACTTTGGTGGAGAGCTGAAGCCTCAGATGACCCCAATGGGTACATCTGGGGGCCTGGACAAGGACGAGAGCGGCGTCAAGGTCAATGAGAGAGAGTTTCGAGGGATGATCGGTTCGCTGCTGTACTTTACGGTGACGAGGCCAGACATACAGTTCGCCGTGGGACTGTGCGCGCGCTTCCAGTCTTCACCACGCGCGTCTCATCGGCAAGCTGTCAAGCGTATCTTTAGGTATCTTACCTATGCGCCTGATCTTGGTCTTTACTATTCAGCATCATCATCTCTTGATTTATCTGGCTTTTCGGATGCTGACTTTGGTGGGTGCCGGTTGGATCGCAAGTCGACTTCCGGTACTTGCCAGTTTCTTGGTTCTTCTCTTGTCTCTTGGTCTTCCCGAAAGCAATCTGGAGTTGCTCTTTCGACCATAGAGGCTGAGTATGTAGTTGCTGCTAGCTGCTGCTCACAGTTGGTTTGGATGATTTCCACTCTGCGAGATTTTGGGTTGTTCTTTCCTACCAGAGTTCCCTTGTTTTGCGACAGCACTAGTGCAATTAGTGTAGGGAAAAACCCATGTCTCCATTCAAAAACCAAACACATTGATGTGCGCTTTCACTTTTTGAGGGATCAATTTGAGAAAGGTGTCATTGACCTTGTTCATGTTGATACCCATCATCAGTTGGCTGACATTTTCACCAAACCCCTAGATCAGTCTACTTTTGAGCGTTTACGAGGGGATTTGGGTATTGTGTATCCTTTTTAGGATATTTTGAGTCAGTTCTTTTCTTTCTTCTTTACTCTTTTCTTGAGTCTTTTTGTGTGTGTTCATATCATACATATTCACATATCACACTTTTGAGCCTGCTTCTGTTATATGATTGAACTGCTTTACTTATTCTAGCTGGTACATGCTTTTGATTACTTGTCAATGATCATGCTTTGGTTCAGTTCACTTGATATGTCTGATATCTGTCATATGCATGGCTTTTATGCTTTAAACTTGAAAACTTAATCACCATTGCTTCTGGTAACTAGCATGTGTAGGCTGAATGCTTTTGCTATCTGTTACATGCCCTGTAGCTAGTTCTTCACATAGATGCAGATATGCAACTTGGACATCTTTATGGTTTAACATGGCAAATGTGCTATAAAAATGATAAAAATAAAAAATGAATGAAAATTACATGCCTTTTTATGCTTGAGTTGAAAAGATCCAAGTGGGTTTGCTTTGTCGCATTGCATTGTTCTGGACTGCTTACCATAGCACTTTGGTATGAACTAGGATAGTGTAGTGTATGCCAAGACCAATGTCTTAAGCTTCTGATGGTCCAGTTCTGGCCTAGGCTTGACTTGGTCGGTTAGCATAAGGTTTGACATACAAATAACCCTTGGCAAAAATAAAAAAAAGAGGAAAATGAAAAAGGCTGAAAATTAAAAAGACAACAAGTTTGCTGAAGCACTTTGTTTTGAACAATGCTTATCTTGGTAGATATCAGTTAGCTTCTGCATCTCATGCTTTACCTTGCTTCTCATCTGGAAAATGTGGTGATGCTTTTATTTGTAAAAATTGAAAAAAATGCGTGCTAATGACTTTCTTTAGATATCATCTGTTGCATTGATCATGCCATGTATCTTAGATAGTATGTCTTTTGCTATACTTGTTAGATGTTGTAATTGCAGTCAATCATATCTGAGAAGCATGCTTTCTACACTCCACCTGCACCCCAGTTGCTTTCATTGCATATTTTGAGTGGGAGTTGCATTTCAGGGGGAGTCAGTGTCGTTTTAGAGTGCTTGATGAGTTCACTTGTCAACAAGGGGGAGAAATTTTGGTATAAGAGTTTAAGGGGGAGTTTTGGCTTTCTTTGAGATTTGTTTCAGGGGGAGTTTTTGTCCCGTTTGTCCTTACTCTTTTGATATCCTTGTTGATGTTTCTGAGACTACACTCATTTTGAGTTTTTACTTTTGGTTAACCGTAATGACCGTTTCTTGCTTTTGTTCGGCTTTTGGTCATTAGGGTTAAATTTTTACCTTATTTTCTTCTTCTCTGTTTTTCTTGTGTTTTGTTTTCGTGTTTCCACAGTTGCTTCCAGGTACTGAAGAGCAGATGAAGTGAAGTGTTGACAATGCACTCATCAAGGGGGAGATTGAGGAGCCATGCTGAAGAGCGTGGGCCTCATGGCTCCAGATGTGATGAGTCATTGTCAACGATAGTCAAAGAGGACTGAAAAGAGAGAGAAGAACTGCGGCGTCTGGGCCGCGTGTGACTCAGGTACACGGGAAGCGAGCGACTGTCGGGCAGAGAGGCCGCGAAGTCGAGCTAGCCCAATCCGGGTACATGGGCTGGATTTGCACGGGCACACATTCCGAGGAAATCATCAAAGTCATACGAACCGAGAAGCTTCAGCCAAATCATGGTTAGTACTAATTACGTTTCTCGATTTGCGTGCTAATAAAATATTCATGTGTTGCCTTGTTTCACGTACTGATAGTACTATTTAAATATCTTCCGAAACATCCGATTGCATGTGATGGCATACTGCTAAGAAGTATTTTTCATGAATATATTTCATCTGTTGATTTAATCTTTGTGCTGTCATTATATCTGTTGGTTCATCTGCTGTTTTGATTAAATAGATGATATTGATTCTGGTGTTTTAATCTGTGCACTGTTTTATTTTGGTTAGAACACCACAGTTTACCATCTTCATGTGTGTTGGTCTGATTTAATGCCTGTGAGTTAATTAATCTGTTGAATCTGCCTTTAAGCATTGTGGTGGTGTCTTTTTGATTAGGACACCGGTTGTTTTTAGGCTAGATTATTTTAAGTAGCTGCGATCTGTTTGCTTTAGAGGTTTTTGTTTGTTGAGGTGCGTTGGGTGTTGGGAGCAGGCCATTGATTCGAAAGAATTCATTTTTAGGCGCCCATTCACCCCCCTCTGGTCCCTACTTTCGGTCCTACACTTGTAGAGAGTCAAGAGAAGTGTGAAGATGCTTGGGCATCGGTATCTAGATAGGCTTTTTGGGTGGAGGTTTAGGTTGTTCTTGGAACACTCCATCCTTGGGATGACTGGCCTGAAAATACTCAGTGGAGTGAGTCTTGTGATATCTCTGCTCTAGAGTCATCTTCCTCCACTCCACTGCACGACTCAGGGCACTCTCAAAGTCAGCCTTGGTGTAGGTGTAACCTACTCCAAACCCATCCTGCCTCTTGAACTGCTGGATCATCATGCCGAGTTGAAGCTCTCTAGCACTCACCCAACTCAGTATCTAATGGAGGTAACAGTTCTCATTTTGAGCATCAGCTAACTCCTCTCTCAAGGAAGCTAGCACCTCCACCTAAGACAAGTAGATCTCACACTCTCTATCAACCTGAGAGAGAAGCAGTTCTCACAGACAGTGGGTGGAACTAACAATGTCGCAAGCTCAAGCTTAGTCTGCTCTAACTCGGCGCAAACTCTCTCTAGCTCGCCTAACTGCTCATCACTCTTTGCTCTCAGCTCAGCAAGATCAGATAAGTGGGCTGGGCAGTCACTACAGAGCACGATGACTGAGGCATGATCATTTTTTAGCTCCAGCTGAGTGCTTTCAAGCTCAGTGGCCAAAGCGTCTCTCTCATCAACCCTCTCAGTGTACCTGGACTTCAAAGTAGTCAGGTCACACAACAACAGCTCACATTTGGTGCACTCACTGCTCTCACCCAAGCAAGGGAAAGAAGATAGACTCTTAATATTGCTATTGGCCATAGCAATCTCACTCTCAAGCTCATCTATCCTCTTCTTAGTCCCTCTAAGTTGTTTCTCCCGATATTTCAACTCCTGATGGTTCTCTTCAAGTAATTCGATGACTTCACATTCATAGGAAGATACCTTCTTGTCGTCGTCATCAGAGTTTTCATAGGAGCCCTTATCTTCTTTATCCCCAAGAGCCATTGAGCAGACACTCTTGCGAGATCTTCAGCTGTGGTGCGAGCGAGTCTTCAGCTTGTCCCCGAAGGCCATGAAGTAGAGGCCCGCCAGATCATCTTTGTCCTTCCCCTTCTTGATCAAGATCTCCTCATCGCTTGAGCTTGATGAAGAGGAAGAAGAATATGACTACTTGGAGTAGCTTATCTCCATCTCGGTGAAGAAGGACTTGTCTCGCTTCTTGTTCTCGCGTCGGTAATCCTTCAGGGCCTTTCGAAAGAACTTCATTTTGGCTTGCCCTTGATGAAGGTGGAGTTATCGTGCTTGTTGGAGTCGTAGGAGCCACTGTCGGTACCCTTCTTATGCATGTTCCGCTTGGGGCAGTCGGCAATGAAATGACCCGGATCACCACACTCAAAGCAGCAAAGGTTTGTGCCATGTCGCTTGAACATTCTCTTGTCATAGACACGACGAACTCAGATATTGAACAAACACAGGTCATCATCTCCTTGTAGATCAAACTAGTCCTCAGTGATCCAGAACTAGTGAAATTTGATCTCAACTGGATATCAACATCTAAGGCCTTGAGCTTGCTGAAAAGCTCTGCGACGGTCAAGGTATCATAGGAAGCACTCTCAACAATAGAGGATACCTTGATCTCCTAGATCTTACGGTCCAAGGTATGAAGAAACTTGAGTGCATGTTCATGATCTGAGACCAGCTGATATCGATCGTCCTTGTTGGCTTGAAGCTTGTTAATGATCGACAGTCTAACCCAGGTTCTATGAGAAATTTTTGTACTCTCGTCGGTAGGTCTAAGAGAGCCTAGCCTTGACCTGAGCTATCCGGCAGAACATGCGGAAGGGTAAAGCCCCCGGATTTTCCGAGGACAAGCATGGTACCATCTGGTTCGGAAACCGGATATGCGTACCCGACAAGCCTGAGTTGAAGACCCTCATCCTTCAAGAAGCCCATGATACTCTATACTCCATTCATCCCGGGAGTACAAAGATGTATCAAGACCTAAAAGAAAAATATTGGTGGGTCAGCATGAAGAGGGAAATAGCTGAGTATGTGGCCAAGTGCGACACATGCCGGCGAGTCAAGGCAGAGCATTAGAGACCTGCTGGACTTTTGCAACCTCTCAAGGTCCCCGAATGGAAGTGGGAAGAAATAGGGATGGACTTCATCATGGGACTGTCCAGGACCCAAGCTGGTCACGATTCTATTTGGGTGATCGTCGACCGACTCACCAAGGTGGCTCACTTCATCCCCGTCAAGACAACTTACACTGTCGCCAAGTTGGCCGAGTTGTATATGACCCGGATAGTATGCCTTCACGGAGTCCCTAAGAAGATTGTATCTGACCGTGGGAGCCAGTTTACCTCCAAGTTTTGGAAGAACCTTCAAGAGGAACTCGGCACCCGACTGAACTTTAGCACCGCCTATCATCCATAGACCGACGGTCAAACCGAAAGGGTCAACCAGATATTGGAAGATATGCTTAGAGCTTGCGCTCTAGACTTTGGCGGAATGTGGGACAAGAACTTACCCTATGCAGAGTTCTCCTACAACAACAGCTATCAAGCCAGCCTGCTAATGTCCCCTGTTCGAAGCACTCTACGGGCGTAAGTGCAGAACACCGTTACTTGGGATCAAACCGGAGAATCACAACTGTTTGGGACAGACATATTGAGAGAAGGTCAAGATCATTAGAGACAGATTGAGAATAGCCCAGTCCCGGCAAAAGAGCTACGCCGATAACCGTCGAAGAGACCTAACCTTTGAAGAGGGTGATTATGTCTATCTCCGAGTCACTCCCCTCCGCGGCACTCAAAGGTTCAACATGAAAGGCAAGCTAGCACCCCGCTATGTCGGACCTTTTCAAATCCTCCGACGGCAAGGAGAAGTGGCATATCAACTTGAACTACCTCCATCTCTGGCAGGAGTTCACGATGTGTTCCATGTCTCTCAATTGAAGAAGTGTCTTCGCGTGCCCACCGAGCAAGCCGATCTTCAACAGCTCAATGTCCAAGAAGACTTGACCTACATCGAGAAACCCATCAAGATCTTGGAAACCAAGGAAAGGGTAACCAGGAGTCATGTAGTTCGCTTCTGCAAGGTTCAATGGGATAACCACCCCGCCGAAGAAGCTACATGGGAAAAAGAAGACGAGCTGAAAGCCCAATACCCCCGAACTATTCGAGTAACGTTCCAATCTCGAGGATGAGATTCTTTGTAAGGGGGATAGGTTTGTAACACCCCAAATTTTCAAAGTAATAAAAATATTATTTAATCCAATTTCCTGAAATTTATTATTTTGGAAATACCTTTAATACCCTCCTTTACCATTTTGAACTACAACATAGAGGAAATGGCCAAACCAGGAGCTGAAACTTTTTATGTAGGATCCTAAGGCCAAGATATATTTTTGAGAATTTTTACAAATTTTTATCAACTTTGGAAGTGGCCCTAATATTTTAATCTATTTTATGTGATTATTTTTAATCAAAAACTTATTTAAACAGTAATGGGCTCCCTCCCCTTTTTCTCTCTCCCCCGGCCGGCCTAGCCCACTCCTCCCCGCGCGCGCCATCTGACTAGTGGACCCCACCCGTCAGCGACCCCCTCTCTCCGTGCCCGCACAACCGACAGCCCGGCCCCACCTGTCGGCGCCAACCGACCCCCTCTCACGCCCGAGCCCGACCCCACTCGTCAGTCACCTCGCTCGTGCGCCCACGCTCGCTGGCCAGTGGCCCCCACCTGTCGGACCCGTCGTCCACCTCGCGCCACCTGCCCCCAAATCGCGCCGGCCGACGACCTCGCCCTCGGATCCGCCTCGCCGGCCCATCCCCCATTAAATTGATGCCATTAATCGGTCCCCCGCGCCGTGCCAGCCGTTTCCCTCTAGTTAACCCACGCCATTAATCCACGGGATCAGCGCTCACGTGCATGGCAGACCTCGTCGGCGCCATCAAAAACCCCCTCTCGGCTTTCCTTGTATACGTCGCCCGTTATCCCTCGCCGGTACACCTATTTAAGCCCCCTGGCCGTTCGTGTTTGATCCCACACGCCCTCTCGCTGCGAGAACGAACAGAGCAATTGCATTTCAATTTTTAGCGCACCACCACCACCCACACTCTAGCCATCGCTCACCGTCGCCGAAGTCCCCCTCCGTCCTCGCCGACCGCACCACTGCGACCACAAGGACCACCCCGACCTCGGCCACCCCTCTGTCGACGCCGAACCCCGCCGGATCGCCGTCGCCGCCAAGGACCCGAACACCTTCGCCGCCTCCGCTCGTCGCCGGCCTCGCTCCATCGACCATTCGCCTCGCCGACGGTACCCTCGTGATCCCCGTAGTGTCCTCTTTCCGTTTTAGGCCTTAGGTACGACCGCCGTCGCTCGTCGTGGCCTCTAGCCCGCTCGCCGTCGCCGGAGAAGATGACCGGCACGGGTCGAGTACCCTTGTCGTGTCAGATTTGATCCTGGCCGTGCGATCTGGATCTAACGGTACCAATTAAATCCCATGTGTGGTTTAAACTGCGTCGTCGGATCTGAGCGAAGGGGTACATTTTAATCTCATGCATTCGTTAATATTTAAAACCCGCGTTTAATCTCAGCCGTCCATCGCATACCGGTTCGGCCTTTTAATCTCGCGCGTCCATTTTCACTTAACGCCCCCGCCTCACCCTCGCGCGTTGGATCTGGATCCAACGGTCTAGATTGGGCTGGACCACGCGCACAGTGCGCGGGTTCACCGTGGGCCTGGCTCACCGTGGACTCGAGGGGATTTAAATTTAAAAATAAATTCCAGAAACTGTTTAAAACTTGTAAAATTCATATCTGGCGCATTTGAACTCTAAAAATTGTCATTTCAATTCCAGAAATTTTATAATTTTATTCTCTACACTTTAGTTCTATAAAAAATAGTATGTTACTTTAGACTTTTTCATGTTTATTTAAATAGGTATTCAAATGCCCTTAGGATAAAAATGTAAATTTGATTATTTAAATTTCAGTAAGGCTTATTTTTAATTATTTCTTGTTAATAGGATGAAACCACTAAATTGCCCACGAACCTTTCATTTTAAACTAATTAGAAAGTTTAAAGTGAGGTTACTCACATTTAAAACCCTTTTTCAAAGGACAAAACTTCATTTTGATTCCTTTTAAAATTACTTATAAAATAAATCTCAGAACCTTAACAACTTGATTTTTCTCTAAATTAAACCAACTTAAACCTATGTGCTTGTTGTGTGATTTTATATTGAATGTTATAATTATTCTATTTTACTTTATTTATATTGGGAAGACTACGACGCCGTCGAGGAGCAGGAATAATTCCCGTAAGTTCCTTCCTCTCCCTTCGCTGAACAAGGCAAGTCACCAAACCAAGTTTTGAGCATATTGAACCCATGTTTGATTAAACTATCGCTAAAACACATAGGTTATATATGCATTAGTCCAATGAGAACCCTTATAATATATTTATTTAGGATCCCCCGACCTTGATGTGCAACCCAAGCCATGCTATCTCGCCTAACCTCCTTGTCACCACATGATTAGTATTATTAGCTAGTGTCCCATGTATTGACACGATCGCTATAGGATATAAAAATGAGTCGTAGCAATATGGTTCTACTATATGATCCCCATTATTTCTTGTCCTTGGAATTCTATCGGTGATGAGTTATGGTTGTGAGTGTATGCATGGTGGGTTCCGGGTGCAAGCTAGGGCATTGGTCGGTAGCACCCGGGGCACTATAAGGACTGGTCTGAGGGATCCGTTGCAATACACATCCGTACTAACCACAAGTCTAGTGGGTAAGTCCTAACTAAGGTATAGAGTGTTCCAAACCGAGGCCACACTTGGATATGGGTCAAGCAGCACCTGCGGGTGGCTTGTACCGACATGGCGCAAAAGGGAGTGCGACGTTAGCCAGGATACGGCCCGGCGGGCCGGCGAAACCTAGAGCGGGTGGTTATCGCTTGGAGCATTTCATGCCGAGGTTTTGGCATGAGTTCCCGTGGTATGGGTCATCTCGTTTGGGATGAGTGTGTGCCTTGTGGGTACAGTAGTACATCTCTGATCAGAGTCTTAAATCTTTTCGAAAAGCCGAGCCCACGGTCAAGGGCGGGTTGCGTGACATCCCACAGTTAGATTACTTTGAATATGTATGTGCATGATGGTTTGACATGTAAGGACTGTTGTGCGAGGAGGTAAAACGTACTCCTCGAGTTAGAAGATGTTATTGTTGTTCATGTTTACATTTCCGCATGATTAAATTTGACTACACTAATTGCAATAACTGAAAATGTACTTTTCCGCACTGCTAGCCATTACCCCTTCCTTTGTTATTACCTTGCATTATTACTTGCATTTGCGGTGGCTTGTTGAGTACTTTTTGTACTCATACCCGTTGAACACCACAGAGGATGCCTACTATGAAGACGGTCTGGAGTAGCGACCCAGTCAAGCAAAGATCCTGAAGAGGGCATTCGTCATGCATTTTAATTATCTTTATTATCGTTTTTATTAAAACTCTGATGTAATAAATATGGTCTGCGTACCATGGATATTGTCGTATGTACGATTGTCGCATGATGAACCTCTTGTATTATTGTTTTTCGCATGAAATTCAATAATGTCTCGATTTCGATAAATCGGGGCACCACAGCTCCCGTCATTGAGTGCGTGCTCTCGGCCTCCATGAAGAGTACTAGTCCATCTCGCATAGTCTATACTAATTACATGCGACGAAGCACGACAGAAACGACATGCAAGTCGTAATAAATTTTACATCAGTCTTAGGATGTAAATAACCATGACACGCAGGCCATATTTAATTTACATTCATTGCATGCATCTCATACATCACACTTATCCAAGGTCATGCCAGTCACATCATTCTCTGCAAAACAAAGTTGGGCGAGCAATCTACAAGTGACTGGATTCTGGATCTGAAAAACCCGGCACAACAGGCTCGATATTTAAATTCGCGTGGGTTGGAACTTCCGATCACTAGAACTTTCGATCAATATCGGAATCCTAGACCGCAATAATTGCTTTCAGTATCGAATCATTATTCGATATTGGAACATCCGATCACTATCAGAACTTCCGATCCACCATTAGAACTTCCGATTTTTCATGGACAGAAACAGATCTAATCTGTTTTTCCACCATGTATCTCCATACATGAGGGATCTAGATCGAACACTATGCATGTAGGCTCTGATACCACTATTGGGGAATAGGGGAGCTACGCTAGCCGGCAAATTAAAAATTTACGCTCTAAGACCAAGACTCATGCGCGTGTGAGATCATGGATCGTTACCTTCTAACATGAGATGCGCTAGGTGGAGCGGAAGAAGATGTCGGAGTAGCGTGTCAAGCCTATCCTCGCTTCGTCCTTGCCGTCCCTCGCCGATCTGATCGATGAGGCATAGTCGTTCGCATGAAGATGTCCACGAGCGTCGCTGATGGAGCAATGCCTCCACGGAGTCCACATGTATTGGGATGGAGTACCTCGCACGACAGCGTGCTAGCACCGCACGTGAGAGAAGGGATTCTTACCTCAACGATTGAGATCAAGAAAGGGAGGAGAGGAGTCTTTGGTGGCTAGGTATAATCTAGGCTTATTCCATTGTTCCAAGACGTCCTCCTCTCCTTTTATAGGGCTCATAGCCCCCTAGTCATGCTCATCTCGAAATCCTCAAAACCGTAACAGATCCAATCTGTTCGCCTACGTCGGAACTTCCGATCCTGGTGTTGATAGCAAAAAATGGCATTAATGGTCAAATTTGTCAAAATATCACTTTTTGGTAATTTGGTCCGAAATTATGCCAAGACCTGGCATGGGCTTGTCCAACCGACCATGTAGTCCCGGTCAGATCGGCCATATGGTTCCAGTCAGACCGGCCCACTCTGTATCCGATTCAGATTAGCTGATTTCGGGTCTATTTTATCTCTAATTAAATATTGATGACTTGGATCTGTATCTATGTCCAATTAGAGCCTAGGCATGACATTCCCAACCCTATAAATAGAGGCAAGGCTGATTCAAGGAGACCCCCTAAAACCCTAATAGATCCAATATATTTTTACCTTGAATCGTACCTTTACTTTTCAATCTACTTTATTTCCCTAGGTTTAGTTTAGCAGGTACATCTTTGCTGGTTTGCACTGGAAACCATCTATCTGCCACATCGTAATCATGATAAGTCCTTGTCGATTCGCTCGTGAATTATCTGTTTCATCCACGTAATGGATTTCTATCGTTTTATCGGTTTTTACCGGTGATTCGGTCTCTTGGCCGAATTGTCTTTGCTTTCTTTATGTTTTTTTGCATTGTTTCATCTCTCTTATCTTCGCCAAGGAGTTTTGGGCAAAGGCACCAACAACAATATGATCGATGGAGGACACGGGCGATCGGTTTTGTCACTATTGGTCTGACCGGCGTTGATGGTCCAGACTGACCGGGTTGTGTCGGGATGTAATCTTATCGCCGAAACGCACTGGTCTAACAGGTGACACACGGTCGGTCCGACCGGATGTGTGCAGTCAGGCCATGATGTGCCCTTCCCTAACTGTGCGGTCTGACCATAGCATTCACCTAGGTCTGACCAACCCCTATAGGCCGGTCTGACAGCCCCTGTCAGTTCGGTTCAACTGGCCCTAGTTTGGCCGGTTGATCGTTTTTTCCATTTTTGGTTAATTGGATAATATTTTTATATTATTTAATTACCTAGCAACTCCACCCTCCCTTGTCACTATCAAGGATCATTGGAACGTCACGTCGATATTGTGTTACACTTAGGGGTTATATCTAAGTATCCGCACGCTTTGGGATTGTCGGATCGGCGTCAGTGTGTTGGCACATTTTAGTGTCAACACACATTTTTGGCGACTCTGCTAGGGAGGAACATGCCAAGCACTTCTACATCGGCAGCGGGTACATCGGCTACGTCAACATAAGCAATACCCTCAATGCTGATGGATCCGATGGGGAGCGCGGAGATTGACGATAGCAATATCATCGTCCCCACCCTCGATGACCTCTCCGAGGAGGATAGAGCAAAACTCGAGACCAAGATTAGGGAGCTACACGCTCTCTTTTTTGGGCACTTCACCAAGACCCGCGGGGGTTTCGTCAAGCATGACATTGACATCCCCTATCTCCCTAGGAGCAAGGTAACACCATTGTCTCCTCGACTGTCCTCCCAGGACATCGAGCAAAAGATAGCCAACACGGTAGACTAGGTCATTAGCGCTACTATTGCAAACCGCGTAGAGGCCATAGTCGACTCGAGACTGGAGGCGGTGTTTAGGAGATTCGACATTTTGGAGGCCACTTCCCTCACTCCGATAGCTAGTGTACCTCCTGTTAATCGCGTATACAGTAGAACCGATGGGAGTACCAGAAAAGTCATTGCGTCGTTGGTCACACCATCCATGGCTGAGGTCATGCATGACTTTGTTAGTTAGACTGACCCTTGGGCCGATTAGACCGGCGCGTGTCAAATTCAACAGCTGGTAACAGTCGGCCAGATAAGCCATCAGGCCAGTCCGACTGGCCATTATGCCCTTGGTCAGACTGGCCCTATGTCTAGTCAGACTGCCCCTGTCACGTATTACGCCCCGCCGCCACCCGCGCCTACGCTACCTTAACCCGCGCTGCCCACACCTCCTGCTTCTGCACACCCACATAGGCCCGATTACATCCCATATCGTGAGACACCACGAGAGGAGGAGCCCCATGGCCGACACCCCAATATACCACCGTGTGTTGCTCCCCCGCACGAGAGACACGCGCAGGCAGGAGGCATAGATGACATAGAAGAGTGGATTCGCTCGCTATTTAGGGAATGTGTGGGTTGGACACCTAGGGGTCGGGTTAGGGTTTACCACAAGTCGTACCCCGACCACTTCGATACCATCTCGTACCCATGTGACTTTAGGGTGCCCAAATTTACAAAATTTGATGGTGAAGGTAGTAAGACCACCCTAGAGCACATAGGTCAGTTCCTAGCCCAGTGTGGCAAAGCTAGTGGGTCGGATGCATTGAAGCTTAGATTATTCTCTCTATCGCTCTCTAGCACAGCTTTCACTTGGTTTTCAGCGTTATCGTCGAACTCCGTGCAGACTTAGGCCTAGATGGAGCAGAAGTTCCATGATTATTTTTATACTAGGCAAACCGAGTTTAGACTTTCACATTTGACATCGATTAGACAAAAGGCTAGTGAGAGTGTCTATGAGTATATTAAGCACTTTAGAGACACTAGAAACCAATGTTTTACTTTAAACATTTCTGATAGAGACTTGGTCGACCTAGCTTTCAACGGTTTACACTCCGAACTCAAGGAGAGACTAGATGGCTAGGATTTATTCGATGTTAGTCAGGTTCTGCAGAAGGCTTTGGTTTAGGACAGCCGAGCCAAAAGTAGAAAATTCACTAAGACATTTAACAAGTCTAAGGCCAAGGTACATGTCATGGAGCACTTCGATGAGGAATCATTGAAGAGCGATGATGACTCGTCCAACATGTACACCGTAGAGTGGACTTGGTATAGTAAGGCCAAGCCCATTACTTGCACTGAGTTACGGTCGTCCCCTACCAAGAGTCAGCCCAATGAGGTGAAATATTCGTTTGACGTGACCAAGTGTGATAGAATATTTGACTTTTTATTGAATACCAAACTTATCAGGTTGCCGAAGGGTCACGTCATTTCGACTACCGATGACTTGAAGAAGCGGGCTTATTGTAAGTGGCATGATTCTCATTCCCATTCTACTAACGATTGTAATGTTTTTCGTCGGTAGGTTCAATCAGCCATAGAAGAAGGACAGTTGAAATTGGATACAAATCCCAAGATGAAGCTCGACCAGGACCCTTTCCCCATGATTCGGCCTGAGCAGGCCGGGTCCGCTAAGGGGAAGGAGGTCATGATTGGAGAACCACGCCCACACACGCTCGTGCCAAAGAACCCTGAGGTAGGACTTCGGAAGGTGAATACTGACACATCATCTTACATTGCGACTCGCAAGAAGCCGAAGGTGACATATGACATACTGCTCTAGAAGCACGAGAAGAGGGCTGAGAAGGCAAATGCTCGGCCAGGACCTCCAGCGAGGCCGAGCCCTCCTCAGAAGAGTGGGTTCGACCCATGATGGGCGAATCCATTGGAGCCACAGCTTCCTCCATGATATCATTGGTCCATGGCACAGTGGCAGCCATGTTAATTTCTGCCTCTCGGGTACCCTACCCCATATTCTGTAGCTCCATTCGTAACCTTTGGATTTTATAACATGTAGGATCAGATGAGTGCGCTAAGAGGCGATGTCTTCGGCAGACTATCTGTCGTGCCACAAGGATGTCTGGAGGCGGTATTTGAGGCTATCATCATAAAGGTGGGGTCCCAGGATGTCCCCATCCCTAAGGGGGGCCTTCGGAGCAAGATAGAGGCGAACCACAGAATACGCTCAAGGAGAAGATTGTCGGTCTGACTGTAGCCCCAGGGTCGGTCAGACCGCAGTCACTATCCCGGTATGACCAACCTACTATGGCCGGTCCAACCGGCCTTTTGCAGGCACCTAGCACCAGTCGGTCCAACCGGCCACCTATGGCCGGTCCAACCGACACAACCCGGTATGACCAGCCCAATAAGGTTAGTATGACTGACAGTACGCAGGAGCAGAGTTTAGCCAAGCGCAAAATGTCGAGGCTGATTCGGGCAATTCCCGTTCGGACAAAAGTTCCAAAAGCAAGTTTGTGGCACCCGGCACTAAGCCGCAGCCTTCGTGGGCACCTCCAGGTATGACCAAGTCCTAGAAGAGGCGGCTACAGTGTCTTCGAGCCTAGGAGATGCGCGAGAGGAAGGGCGAGGATGAATGGGACACCATTTTCGAGGAGATTTGTCCCCGACCAGTGACGAAGCAAGTTTGGAAGCTGAAGTTGGTTGTCGTGAACAACCCGGCTCCTATTCCAAGCGATGAGGAGGACAATCTAATGGACGACAGCTACACGCCCATCTCCGAGGGGCCCCTTCCTTAGGCGATGGATGTAAACGTTGTCATGACACTTGCTGAGTTTGCTCTCCCAAACATGAGACCGAGGTTGCTCAGCTGAGCCTCGGCCGTCGGGAGGCTATTTTCGAGAAGCCCAAGGATACGACTCGTCACCTGAAGCCTCTCTACGTCAAGGGGCACATCGACGAGAAGCCGATCTCAAGGATTCTTGTAGATGGAGGTGCCACCGTCAACTTGATGTCGTACTCTCTGCTGAAGAAGCTCGGCAAGAATGAAGATGACTTCATGAGAACCAACTTGATACTCAACGG
This sequence comes from Zizania palustris, assembly GCA_019279435.1. Lineage (NCBI taxonomy): Eukaryota > Viridiplantae > Streptophyta > Magnoliopsida > Poales > Poaceae > Zizania > Zizania palustris. Next base: position 35,821 of record JAAALK010000548.1, read on the forward strand.
CTTCAACGACGAGAGCTCCGAGGCCAAGGGTGTACTTTCTTTAGAGCTGGCGGTGGGCAACAAGACGTCGACGGAGTTCTTCGTCGTTGATGTGCAAGGTAACTAAAGTGTACTACTTGGGTGTGATTGGATTCACGCAAACTGCTATATTCCGTCAACCTTGCACCAGTGCTTGATTCAGTGGGATGACGATGATGTAGAGGTTGTACCAACTGACACTTCGGCCCGGGTTGCTTTGGCCGATGTTTCTATTGATGCCGTCTATGATAAGGTAGAACGCTTGCGAGGTAGATATCTCTCGGACTACAACTTTGTAAACGTGTCTGAGGAACGCTTTGTCCTAGTGTTTGTAATGCCAGCTGGTGTAGTTTTGAGAATTTTTACAAATTTTTCCAACCTTTGCTACTAGCTCATAGTTTATAAGTCAATTTCTGCAATTATTTTTATTCAGAAAATCAATTTAAAAGCTAATGGGCTGAAACCCTCCATTCTCTCTCCCCGTCTGGCCCAACCCATCCACCACGCCAACCACTCATTGACATGCGGGCCCCGCATATTGACACGCTCGGCCTCACCCGAGCCAGGCCCACCTGTCAGCCTCCTCCCCTCACAACTCCATGCCCGGGCCCCACCTGTCGGCGCCGACCGTTAACCCCTCGAGCTCGCTGACCGGTGGCCCCGCCCTGTCAAGCTTCATCAACCTCGAGTGCCCGAGATCCCCAGCCGCCGCTGTGAAATCCAATCACCTCCACCGTGGGCCTGAGCTGCGATTAAATGCCGGAATTAATCCACTGTTACGCCTGCGCTTGAATGCCCTCGGATTCCCTCACCGTTAATCCCCGGAGCATCGTAATCGACCAGATTAAAACCTCACCAGAGTAATTAGGGGTTAACCCTCGGTTTCCACCTTTCTCGTCATTGTTAGCCTCGCCGCAACACTATAAAAGGACCTGATGAGGACATCACTTCACATGATACACACATGGAGCCTCCACCTACAATTCAACTACAAGGACCAATCACACGCGCCCGTGCCCGTCGCTTGAACCATGAGGTTAATTCGTTCCTTAGCAACATTGATTATATTTGTTTGGATGGGATGCTACTGAATACTAGTGATATTTTGTTGCTTAGGAACATGGGAGATGGAATAGGAGAGTTGGAGTTGAAGACGGAGCCGCACGGATGATTTGAAGTCAAGAATTCGCTGGTTCGGACTACATATTGAAGACCAACTTGAAGCTTTGGGAAGAGTGTCTACCTCATATTGAGTTTGCATATAATAGGTCAGTACACTCCACTACTAAGGTAAGTCCGTTTCAAGTGGTCTATGGCTTTAATCCGCGTGCTCCTATTGATTTGCTACCATTACCATCATCTGAAAACTTGAACTTTGATGCTACTACACGTGCTGAATTATTACTTAAGATGCATGAAACTACTAAAGCAAACATAGAGAAAATGAATGAGAAATATCGTGCTTATGGTAGTAAGGGTAGAAAAGAAATAACATTTGAACCGGGTGATCTTGTTTGGTTGCACTTGCGCAAGGATCGTTTTCCTGATTTACGAAAGTCTAAATTGATGCCCCGTGCTGATGGTCCTTTCCGTGTGCTTGAGAAGATAAATGACAATGCATATAAGCTTGAGTTGCCTGCAGCTTTTGGGGTTAGTCCCACATTTAACATTTCAGATTTAAAGCCATATTTGGGAGATGATGATGAGCTTGAGTCGAGGACGACTCCAATTCAAGAGGGGGAGGATGATGAGGACATCACTTCACATGATACACACATGGAGCCTCCACCTACAATTCAACTACAAGGACCAATCACACGCGCCCGTGCCCGTCGCTTGAACCATGAGGTTAATTCGTTCCTTAGCAACTTTGATTATATTTGTTTGGATGGGATGCTACTGAATACTAGTGATATTTTGTTGCTTAGGAACATGGGAGATGGAATAGGAGAGTTGGAGTTGAAGACGGAGCCGCACGGATGATTTGAAGTCAAGAATTCGCTGGTTCGGACTACATCGACCACCATTCACCAAAATGGGCATAACTTCCTCATACAAAGTCCGATTGGCGCGTTCTTTGACTTTTTGGAAAGCTGAGGAGAAGACGGATCGTTTGCCGTTGGTTTCACCTCATTTGGAGTCTCGAGTCGTCCTGTGTATTTAAAACAGTACTGCGTGACAGAACTGGGCCATGTTGGCTCATAATCTGAGTCTGCACATCTTCTAGCCCACAGCCCATGTCTGTTTGCCTTCCACAGGCCGCCGCCCTATATATTCTCACGCCAGCCACTTCTAGGGTTAGGTTTTGCTTTGTTGCATCTACACTGTTGTGTTTAGATCCCGCCTCTTGCACCGGACCGATTGGCTGCTGCATTGGCGTTTGTGAAACCTCACCTTATCTTCGTTTGTCTGTGATTTGGCATTCGATTTGTATCCTTCCTGTTCTTGCTTGTGTTCTTGGGTTCGCTTGCAGGAATTAGCCTTCGTGGCGAGGTCAATCGCGTCCTGCGTGGTTGATAACCAAAGGAGACAGTGGTGTAACGATTGCAAGGTTTTGATCCGCCGGACCGGAGCCTTGGATCGCCAACGTCGAGATTCTCCACCAACCCAAGTTTATCCCTTACCTAGCGGAAGATCGGGACCACTCCCCCATCAGGACCCCTGAGCACACCGCATTCAGCACCCCTCTCCAATGCCCGCCCTCGCCAAGCCCGAGAGATAGCATTGTGAATTTTCGTCACCTCTCTGGTTCGTGCTCCAGCTGCCGCTCGCCATCGCCGGAGTCCTCCCCTCGCCCCACCGATGACACTAGAGTGATCCTCACCCACAGCTGCATCTCGGCCACCGCTCTGATCAAGCCCTTCGTCATCGGAACCCCATCGCCATCAAGGACCCGAAGGATCGCCGCCACCTCGCACGTTGCCGGCCTCGTCCAGTCGACCCCGAGCCTCACCGACGGTACCAACATGATCCTCTCCCTATCCTCATCACGTTTCTGCATTTAGATTGGGCCTAGAGCCACTGTCGCCGCCACTAGCCCCCTCGCCATGCTCGGCCGTCGCTAGAGAAGATGACCGACACAGTACTTAGATTGTATCGTGTCGGATTCAATCCTGGCCGCACTATCTCGATCGGACGGCTGGGATTATAACGTTCTAAGGTTTAATCTTGTCCATCCATCTGAGTAAAGCGGTATCGAGTGATCTTGGTCATCCATCGCTATTTAAAATCCCACCGAGATCCATGCCATAGATCGATACTGGTTCGCCACGTGTTAATCACAGTCGTCGATTCCTATTTAAAACACCCGCACGTACTATGACCGCCGGATTTCGATCCAATGGCTCAGATCCATCCGGTCCACAGCACAGTGCATGGGTTCATAGTGGACTCGGTTTACCGTGGAATGAAGGCTGGTTTAAGATTAAAATAAATTCGAGAAAATGGTTTAAACTTCAAAAATTCATAACTTGCTCAAATTAACTCCAAATTTGACCATTCAAATTTCAAAAAAATTATCTTTTTATTATCTTCATGTTTATGCAATAAAATTTAGATGTTTATTCTGGAAATTTTATATTATTTAATTAAGGTCAAAATAAAATTGAAGAAAATCATTTTATAACTTCAAAAATTCATAACTTCATTAGATTAATTCTAAAAATTACCATTTTAATCTCAGAAACTTTATATCTTTATTCTCTTCAACTTTGACCAATGAAATCCATATGCTTGTATTGTGATTTTATATTGTTTTAATTGAATGTGAGAAACCAAGGGTTGGTTTCGGTGTTTTGTGATGAGTGATTGACAGACTTTTTACCCTCTGTTCGAAGGGTACCTCCGAAGGGTGTTCGGAGGTGGCTTCACCGAAGTATGTTCGGTGTTTGCTTGCTGCAGCTGTGCAGCGGAGTGTGCTCGTCGGAGGGGTCCGACAGTACGCGGTGATTGGGTTCGTACCGAAGGCTTCGGTACTTTGGGCGGTACACCGGAGTGTGTGCCGGAGGTTGCTAACCCGGAGAGGTCTCCGGAGTACTGGATACACTTGTTTGCTTGTCGGTGGTGCGCAGGGACTTCGGAGGCGACGGACAAGGTTCGCAGCAGGTGAACCTGGGTCGAGCAGGAGGCTTGATGCCAGGGGAGCGGGGAGCTCCGTCACGGTGGCTACGAAGGTGGTCCGGGTCGGTCCTCGGGTCGAGACGTGCCAGGTGAAGGCAGAGAGTGCGGAGCGTGGCTCCGGGTGAAGGTACTCCGAGACAAAGTCCTCGGAGGTGAGGCACTTCGAAGGTACTCCGGATGGAGTAACTTCGGAGTTGGTTGGATCAAGTCCTCTGCGGAGGCAAGGAATTCGAAGTGTGCTCCGGAGGGAGACATTCGAAGGTACCCGACGAAGGTCTCAGAAGTCGAGGCGCATCGAAGGCATGGTCCGGATGAGGCTCGTCGAGGAGTGTGCTCGGGGAGAGACACTGCGACGAAGTGCTCATGGAATGCTTCATGCGGAGGCCTTGGACGAAGGAGGGACTTCGAAGGGTGGTACTCCGAAGGTGGGGCTTCGGAGGATGGAAGGCTTCGGAGCGAGGCTAGCTCCGGAGCAAGGTTGACTTGAGGTGCTTCGGCCTGCATGGCTTCGGTACACGGACTGACGGAGTTCGAGCTGGGAGTAGCTGCGAAGCCGTGGTGGTCCACTCCGGAGGTGTTGGTGCGAAGGCCCAAGGAGCTTTGACGGCTTCGGCTCAAAACCGTCAGTGTATCGGAGACTGACTTCGGTGAAGCGAAGGCCATCTGGCTTCAGGCTTCTCACCGAAGCTACCGCACCCTCGCGTGCGAAGGGAGGATTCCAGAAGGTCAAAGACTGCAAAGGCTGACACTGTCTGTTCTGTAAAAGGCTGACACTGTCCCCTCTGCAAAGCTGACAGAGAAGCCTCCAGAATAAAGGTGGACTACCTTTTGTACCCCTTAGTTCTGTAGAGTCAAATCCTTTGTAAACCCTAGGGGTAGTGTAGTCATTTCCTTTGGGTGAACTGTGGGCTATAAATATGGGGGCTCGGTAGGTAACATTTAACACTTTGAGCATTTACTGTTGAGCTCCTGTAGCCACATACCTCGCTGTATTCATCCAGAGTTCAATCTATTTTGTGTTCCTTGTTCAAGCGGCGAAGCCCTGTTTCCTGTGCTTTTTGCTTGAGCTCGAGTTGCATACCTCGCCAGTAGTAGTGCACCGAAGCTTGTTGAGGCGAAGGTTGTTTTTCGTGCGAAGTGTGTTTTGTCAGTGTGCGTTCGCTCTGTGTAACAGGAGGCGTGACCTCACTGCTTACTAGCGTAGCCCTGATCGAGGCCCGTTTTGCTTCTTGTGTCGAAGCCCTTAGCGTAGTCTGTTTGTGTGCGTTTAGACCTTCGTGTACGAAGCACAGCACCAGTTGCTGCTGCCAAGTATTTGGTCGAAGTCCTCAGAGGGCTGTCCACTCTTGCGAAGGGTGAAGTGCGAAGCCTGCTCGAAGCACCCTGTGTGCGGAGCCTGCACTGACTTAGCAGACTAGATTTTCGAGGGTTGTTAGTGGAGCGAAGTCTTCTTGACTTCGAACTTTTGCTCCTCCGAAGTCTGTGTTCGAAGGTGTCAAAGTACCTCCGAACCAGACCTTCGAAGGTAGTGTTCGAAGCCTGTTCCGCAGAAGACAGAACTGAACCGAAGGCTAAGTTTTTAGCCCAAAATTTTAAAAGCTCCCATTCACCCCCCCTCTGGTCGCCGTTTCCGGTCCAACAGAATGTTATTTCTCGTTTTACGTATCGAGAAGATTACGACACCGTAGAGGAGCATGAGTGTTGGGGAAAATATCTCATCTTCGGGGTTATTGCCGAAGCAACATAAAGGCAGACAGCGGATTCGAAGGTTCCCAGACGATCATCTTCGAAGATACCCAGAACCAAGTTCGAAGTACGAAGATAGGCATTGGTTCGGAGTACATCTTCGAACTAAGGCCCTTCAAGATCTTTTCTGCCAGCTAAGATGGAAGACTTATCTTCTTTCTCATTAGATTAGTCTTTTACCATTTTAGCCCTATTAAGGGAACCGAATAGTTTCCACTATGTCAGTTGTAATAAAGGGGTAAATAGGTCTTTTCCTTAATGTTTGGGCCTATAAATACCCCCCATTTCACCCTGTAATAGGGACCGAATACAAGTTATTCAATACACACATTCAAACTATTCTAAGCTATTATCCTTTCGGAGGCTTAGAACAGTTTGCTTCACAAACACTTTGTTTGTTAGTTTCTTTTCCACAGAAACCTGTTAGCGTAATCTTTTACGCCAACAGTTGGCGCCGTCCGTGGGGAACCTAGTCCGAAAAACTTCGTTCTCTACCAACCTTTTACATCATGCCTCCTAAGCGGAGTGCACCCCGCAATCCCACTCGGAGGTCCTCTCGGATCTCCGGAGAGATACCCTTCGACACAGTCGAAGTCGGAGGGTCTTCGGCTTTCCCTCCACAAACTCCGGAAGGGGCTTCTATCCCTCGAGCATACGAAGCTTCTCCGCCAACCCCTTCCATACTCCGACAGCCCGAAGTCCCTTCTCCACCCTCCATCCCGATTCGAACTGATCCTATCAGTTCTCAAGACCCGGAAGATCCTTCCAGAGGAAATGGAAATAATCTTGGAGATATGGCCAGTCAAATGGCCAACCTTCAAGCTGAAGTGGCAAGGTGGCGACAAGAAGCTGCGAGCAGGCTTCGCTCTCAAGCCACCCCAGCCATCCCAGAAGTACCCGAAGACGACGATCTTGATTATCCCGAAGCCCCGGAGAACGCCTCCTTCGACAATGAATCTCCGTTGCATCCTGAGCTGCAGAAGATTCGCTTTGATCCAAAGTTTAAAACTTCGAAGCTCTGTAAGTATGCCGGAGATGAAGATCCCGGAGAGTTCGTTCGGTCTTATGCCCTAGCAATTGAGGCTAGCGGAGGTGTTCGAGACACCATGGCGAAGTGCTTCCCTTTGGCTCTTCAAGGAGTGGCATTGAGATGGTTCTGGTCCTTGAGGCCAGGATCAATCAATTCATGGTCACAGCTGAAGAAGAAGTTTATAAGCAACTTTCAGGGTACCTTCGTGCCTCCTATGTCAACAGGAAGCTTTTTCTAGGTGAAACAGCTCCCCGGAGAAACATTGAGGCAGTACTTTAAGCGCTTCGCTCATACGAAGTCGCAAATTCGGGGGCTGTCCGCATCTTCAGTGGTTGATGCAGCTCGGGAAGGTGTCAGTCATCAAGGCCTTCTGGATAAGCTGCATCGGAAAAGCATCTCCTCGGTCTCTCAATTGATGTCATACTTCGAGGAGTATGCGAGGTCAGAAGAGGGTTGGCTTCGGAGGACTGCTGCTACTTCGTCCATATTGCAAGAAGTCAAAGTAGAAGTGAAAACTTCGGCACAGCCGCAGGAACCAGTCTTCGAAGTGCAACATGATCGGAGAAGAGGGCAAAAGCACCCTCGTTCTGAAGTCATGAATATTGCACCCCCACAGAAGTTTGCACCAAGAGCTCCACAGTCTACGGGGAACAAGGCCAGCGGCTGGAGGCCGCCAGGGAAAACGGCTGGCAAGGGCCAGACCCTTTTCTGCTGCATTCACGGAGAAAATCGAAGTCATGCAATTGACACTTGCAAGGCTATACTTACCCTAAGGGGAGAGTATTTAGAGAGAACTTCGGGTCGAGGCAGTACCGACCGAAGTCCAGCAGCAGCGCGCCTAGAGCCGGTCCAGGCTGTGGCGTGGATAGAAAATTTTGATGCTACAAGGCACCCTCCGGTGGCCAATGTTATGCCACCTCCGAAGCAAGAGGAAGGGCAAGATAGAGGAAAAAGAGTAGTTCTCCCTATCTCCGGAGGAGGTACCCTCGGAAGCATGTCCAAGAGACAGCGAAGAGAGTACGTTCGGGAAGTAGGTCATATTGGGACTTCGTCATCTGCAGCTGCAATGCCGGAGTGGTCTCACGTTCCGATATCTTTCTCTGCGGAGGATGCAGCTGGTATTAAGTTCCTGCACGCAGATCCATTGGTTATCACTGCTGATATTGCAGGGATTGAAGTCCGAAGGGTGCTAATTGACGGAGGTAGTTCGGCAGATATCATTTTTGTTCAAGCCTTCGATCAGTTATGCATTTCCAGGAAGCATCTCCTTCCAGCGGCTCGTCCTCTGCAAGGCTTCGCAGGACCCCCGCTTGATGCACTTGGCCATATAGGCCTGGAAGTTACCTTCGCAGAAGGTTTATTAGCCCGGACTGAGGAAGTAATTTTTGATGTTATAGATGCCCCGTATGCTTACAACGTCATCTTCGGACGGGGCATGTCGAACAAGTTCGGAGCTGTGGCGCATCACAATTACTTGTGCATGAAGATGCCCACACAAGCAGGAGTCCTTACAATCTTCGGAGATCAAGCCATTGCTCGGAGGGCGGAATATGGTCATGGTCCCCCTCTTGATCCGAGGCAAGTAAACAGTGTGCAGGATAATGAAGAAATTTTTTCAGCCTCCTCCGAAGCTTCGAAGAAGTCTTTTCCGAGACCAAGTCCTGAAGGAGAGATTGCAACGAAGATCATTGTTAAAGATGGTAAAGAGTACACTTTTCAATTTGGTAAAGATTTACCTCCTGAAGTTGCAACCTCCTTGGCAAAGGTGGTGGAAGAAAATTTGGATGTCTTCGCTTGGTCTGACGAAGATATCACCGGGGTCGATCGGGATATCATTGAACATAGTTTACTTGTAAACCCGAAGGCCCAGGCCTGTTCGACAAGGACTCCGGAAGATGTCCTGCAGAGAGAGCTGCTCTAGCTAAGGACGAAGTTGAAAAATTATTGAAGGCTGGGATTATCAGAGAAGTGGCTCACACAGAATGGTTAGCCAACCCAGTCTTCGTCAGAAAGAAGTCTTCCGGAAAATGGCGCATGTGCATTGATTTCACATCCTTGAATAAAGCATGCCCACGTGACCCCTACCCCATGCCCCGAATTGATCAACTGGTTGACTCCACTGCAGGTTCGGAGTTATTAAGCTTCCTTGACGCGTATTCTGGTTATCATCAAATATGGTTGAAGCGCGAAGATGAAATCAAGACAAGCTTCGTAACTCCTTCAGGAGTCTTCTGCTATGTAAGAATGCCCTTCGGCCTAAGAAATGCCGGGGCTACTTTTTCAAGATTAGTTGCTAAGGCTCTAGGTCATCAACTAGGTCGCAATGTGGAGGCCTATATGGATGATATTGTAATAAAGAGTGCTTTAAAGCACCAACATAGCCTAGACTTAGCAGAAACATTCAATAGCCTTCGGGCATGTGGGATCCGTCTTAACCCCGAAAAATGTATATTCGGAGCTAAGGCTGGAAAATTGTTAGGGTATTTAGTTTCAAGCAGGGGAATTGAAGCTAGCCCTACTCAAATAACTGCGCTGCAGAAGATGGCTCCTCCGGAGAATTTAAAGCAAGTGCAAAAGCTAACTGGGCGTCTGGCCGCACTTAGCAGGTTTTTATCAAGGTCTGCGGAGAGGAGCTTGCCGATATTCAAAGCTTTGAAAGGGTCCGAAGATTTTGCATGGACACCGGAGTGTCAGAGAAGCTTCGAAGATATTAAAGATTATCTCAGTAATCTTGCTACAATCACGGTGCCTACTACGGACGAAACCCTACTCCTGTACCTTGCAGCTACAGGTTCAGCTGTCAACGCAGTCCTTGTCAGAGAAGTGGATTTCAATGGGAAGTTGGTCCAAAATCCTGTTTATTTTGTATCCGAAGCATTATCAGGAGCGAAGACAAGATACTCCGAACTTGAGAAGTTCGTTTATGCTCTGATAATGGCTTCGAGGAAGCTAAGACATTACTTTTTGGCTCACAATGTAATTGTACCAACTTCGTATCCCTTAGGAGATATGCTCCGAAGCAAAGATTCCACTAGAAGGATTGGAAAGTGGGCAGTCGAGCTAGCACCCTTCGGCATATCTTTCTTGGCAAGGACAGCTATCAAATCCCAAGTCCTAGCAGACTTCGTAGCAGAGTGGACTCCACCTACGAATTTGACTCCGGAGAAATCAAGTAACGGAGTTTGGACTGTTTACTCCGATGGGGCTTTCCAAGCATCCGGAGCAGGCATTGGGGCAGTATTGATTTCACCGTCAGGGCAAAGAGCAATGTACTCCGCAAGACTCAACTTTAAGTCTACCAATAATATAGCGGAGTACGAAGGGATTTTATTGGGACTCCGGAAAGCATGTGCTCTAGGGGCTACAAGAATAATTATAAAGACAGATTCTCAGATAGTAGCAGGGCACGTAGACAAAAGTTTTCAAGTTCGGCATCCACAGCTTGCAAAGTACTTAGAAGAAATCCGCAAAATCGAAGCACACTTCAAGGGTATTTCCATTCGGAGTATACCAAGAGCGGAAAACGTGCAAGCGGACATTTTAGCGAAGGCTGCAGCCGGAGCTGTGGATGTGCCCGAAGAAGCTTTCTATGAGGAGCTCAATATACCTTCGGTGCCACAAATTGCCTCTACGGAGATTCTTTGCATTCCTAGTGCAGATTGGAAAGATTCGATCATGGAACTCTTGCAAGGAGGAACAAATTTGCCCGAAGAGCCCCAGTTGTCAAGATTAAAGCTCAGAGCTAGAAACTATCAGATAATCAACAGTATATTATACAAGGCCAGAGTATGTTCCCCTCTACTCCGATGTATATCTCAAGCCGAAGGCCAAGAAATTCTTCGAGAAATTCATGAAGGCCTTTGTGGAAGCCATTTAGCCCCTAGAGCTCTGGCAGGAAAAACACTTCGCCAGGGGCTTTATTGGCCCACAATAACAGCTGATGCGGAGAGCTTGGTCCGCACTTGTCAAGGATGCCAGTGGATGGGTCGACGGAGTCATCGCCCACCAGCAGCTCTTCAATTCATTGCTCCGGTATGGCCTATGGCCAGATGGGGTATGGATTTAATTGGTCCCTTTCCGTTAGCAAAGGGAAATCTGAAGTTCGCAGTGGTAGCTATTGAGTATTTTTCTAAGTGGGTGGAAGCAGAACCCTTAACAGCTATCACTTCGAACAATGTACAGAAATTCTTCTGGAAGAACATTATTTGCCGGTTCGGAGTGCCTAGATACCTCACAGTTGATAATGGAACACAGTTCGACGCAGAACCTTTTAGGAAGTTTTGCGAAGATCTAGGCATTCAGCTATGTTTTGCTGCAGTGAGGCATCCTCAGTCTAATGGAGCCGTTTAGCGAGCCAATGGAAATATTTTATCAGGGCTAAATCGAAGAATAGTAGGATTAGCAAAGGGACTGTGGACCGAAGAGCTTCCGAAGATTCTGTGGTCCATTCGGACTAAGCAAACAAGGTCCACAGGTTTTACTCCGTTCAGACTGCTATTCGGAGATGAAGCTATGACTCCAACGGAGCTCAAAGGGGGCTCATTTCGCAGCACCGAACCGGACATTGAAAAAGAAAGACAAGCTTCGTTAGATTTATCAGAAGAAACAAGACTTCGGGCTGTAGCTAATTTATCAAAGTATCATCAGCAGACGAAGGCTTGGTATGACCCGAAGGTTAAGCTCAATGAACTAAGACCGGGTCATCTTGTTCTACGAAGCATTATAGCACCAGGGAAGTTAGGGAATAAATGGGAAGGTCCATACCTAATTGTCCGTTCAGGGCGCCCTGGCTCATTTAAATTAGCTAATTTAGAAGGTGAAGAGTTAGCACATACTTGGCATGCAGAGCACCTAAAGCGATACTTCGCATAAGGGCTCCTTGTAATTTGCTTGTAATCATCTTCTAAATCAATAAAGCATATGATCCTGATAGTGCCTTCCTCTGAAGAAGACTTCCAGCTTCCAAGTGGACGCACTGGAACCGCGGGGTCGACCGAGAGAGAAGTGTCATGAAGCTGGGTTGTATTTTCGGACTTCGAACCCATAAAGTTCGAAGCTTCCGACGTGGGGGCTGGCATAATCCGGAGCCCAGGCCACCGGCTTGTAGGCATCCGTAAAAGAGCCCAAAACCACACCCTACGGAGTCCAAGCCATTGGCTTGTAGACTTCCGTAAAAAGAGCCGAAGGTGGCCAAAATCTGCGAAGTCCAAGCCATTGGCTGGTAGACTTCTGCAAAAAGAGCCGAAGGTGGCCAAAATATACGGAGTCCAAGCCATTGGCTGGTAGACATCCGTAAAAAGAGTCCAAAGAGACCATTGCCAACTCCGAACCATTGGTTCATCAGAGATCGCAAAAATAAGCCGAAGGTGGCTAAAGCAAAACAGCATTTGAGCCATGAGCTTCGAATGTCTGTTAACATAGTCCAAAGTGACAAATTTTTTAAGACACTGAAGTGTCCTGAAGTTATCTCAAGTGATTTCTTTCATAAAACAAGGTACTAAGTTACCATTCTTCTGACTGCAAAAAGTCGAAGACATTTCATAAGATTTTAAAAGATCTTTAAATGACAGAGGGGCTCCGAACCCCCAAAAAATTGTACTCCGAAGTTTTTTCTTTGCGCATAACCATCTTTGAATACATTTCGAAGTTGCTTATACTCAAAGAGGGGCTAGTAAATAGGGAGACAATTTTAAATCGGCATTCATTATTGAAATAAATGTGTTTACAGATTACACTATGAAAAATTTGTATCTATACCAAGAAGGAATCGGAGACCTCTTCGGTCCCGAGAGCTAGGGGTGGAACGACTAGTTCCAACATCGGAAGTCCTAAGAACTTTACGTTTAACTCTCTTCCTCCCCTTCGAAGCTCTAAAATCCTTCTGCTCTTGTTGAAGCTCGGCCCAAGTTCGAAGTCGTTCGAGTCTTCTTTCCCAGCTTCTAAGATCTTCAGATCTTTTATTTCGAGCTTCACCTTCGTCTTCAGACCAAATAGTGTCTTCAGAAGACGAGGTGTTTGCGTTAACCTCTTTCTCTTCCTCTTTAATATAAGACATTACATCTTTGATTACTTTGGGCGCAATTACGCCGGAGTCATCTCGAGGAATTAGAAATCGAGGACGCTTGTAACTCTTTAGAAGTTCGAAGGTATTCCATAATGAGCGAAGTTCGTTGTTAAGCTCTAACACTTCGATGTCTTCCATAAGAGGCAAAGCCTATAAATATGACAAACAAGATTTTCATTGATAAATGTTTACAAGCATGAGCTTTACATAATCAAAAAATCCTAAATAATTCCTAAACCTGCGGGTTCGGAGGAGGCTGACTGCTCGAAGCTTGGTTCCGAACTTGCTTCTGGCGTTGGCCTTCGTCTATCCAAGCCTTGATCGCGGAACGACCTTCGGCTCTCCATGAGGTTTGAAAGGCTCGCCAGGCAGCAGTCACGCCTTCGGAAGGATTTAAAAGCCGCTCCTCGTCAAAGGTAATGGAGCCCTCTGCACTCGGAGTGATTGTTCGGCCCAAATCCTCGTAGTAACGAAGTAGTCCGAGGGCAGACACTTGTCCGGAGAGTTCTCCGTAACGAATGCCTGCCGTCTTCATTTGCTTCGCTGCTCCTTGGATCCTTTTTAACCGGCGCAGCAGAGTCACGTTGTCATCCGAAGGAAGTGATCCAGTAGTACCGAAGTACTCCAGAACACCTAGCCATCTGTTCTATGACCTCCGTAGCTACCTTCTCAGACTTAAGCTTTTCTTCGATTAGTACATTCCTTGCTCGAAGTCGCTTCTGCTAGAACTCCGGAAATCCTAGCATTCTCCGTAGTTAAGATATTCTTCTGAGTTAGGAGTTGGCTAGCTTCCTCTTGGAGCCTCACAAGTTCGGACCCAGCACTAGCATGCTCCAACCGCACCTTTTCAATTTCTGCTCGAAGCACGATTCTTTCTGCTTCGAGCTCTTTATTAGCAGCCTCCAAGCCCTGTCTGGCCCTACGCTCTGTTGAAATAATGTTATCCATTTGAACTACTCTAGCTTCGGAGAAAGACAAGTTGCGTTTAAGAGCTTCATTTTCTTCCCGAAGCTGAGCAATTTCATTCTCGCTCGATAAAGTTGCAGCGCGGGCCAAGACCGCTTGCTGAGAAAAGAAAAAACTAAAGTAAGAAATTATTCATGTATAATTTGCTACTGGTTCAAAGATGTACTCTGAACCCAATATAATTCGCTAAAGATGTTGGTTCGAAGGTGCTCCGTACCTGGTAGGCTGCTCGTTCCAAAGCAACGTTAAGCTCCGAACTCTTCGCCCTGCTTAATTTTGCTACCAGCTCTGTCTCCCCGACTTCGCGACTCACTCGACCCAAAGGTTTGAGCAGAGTCCGAAGCCCGGTTCTTTGCTCCAAAAAAGGAGTTAAAAGAGGGAGCATTGCCGAAGCCTCTTGGTCATCCCTGCTTGGCGAAGCTCCAGAGCGTTCTCCTGAGGTCCTTGGAACTTCGATAGATGGCCCCCCCTCAGTTGATTCACTTTCATCTGTTGATTCAGACGAAGTTGATCCTTCAGTAGGGAGGGGCTCTATGTGTCTTTTACCCCTTCCAGGCCCCTGTTGAGTGACCTCCGGGTGCGGCTCCGAAGTTGTCGAAGGCCTTTGAATTGTATCTTCGTGATGTACTTCTACAGAAGGGGGCTCTGCAAAAGCAAAGGTATTATACATTGTATAATTTTGCAGAAAATAATAAGAAAATTGTGCGAAGTTTACCTTCGGCATTGTGGGGGAGATCGAGCACCGGACTGCTCGGAGGATCGAAGGTGAGGTCTTCGTCTGAATCCACAGTTAAAATTTCAGCTGCCGGAGTATCTCCGTGAGCAGTCCTCCCTTCGTCCACAACTGAAGTTGTTGTAACTTCAACTTCATCTTCGCCCATAGGGGCTTCAATTTGCTCTTCTTCTTGAGCATCCGGAGGTCTCACTTCTTCGATATTAGCCTGGGACTCCGGCATACCTGCAGTATCTTCAATGTGAATATCTTTTTGAGCTGCATCTTCATCAATCAATCTCACTAATAGTATACCTTCATCTTCTTTAGAACCGGAGATTGAGGTTCTTGAGCTCGAAGGCGCAGGATTCGAAGGTGCGATATTTTTTGGCTTCCGAGCCACCTTCTTCACCGGAGTCTTTGCGGAGCTCGAAGCTCCGGCTTCAGCCATCCTTTTCTTGGGTCCTTTCTCCAAAGGCACCCAGTCCATCAGAGGGGGCGGAGTTAACTCCAACATTCCCCATACTCTGTTAAACCTCTCCCAACTCCCGACCAATTTAACTCTCCATTCTTTTTCAGTCGGAGTTGGGGCACCCAAAATCTTCTCCGAAGCCCTTACAATTTGCTCTGAAGTAATAGGGGCTGAAGAAGCTAAAAAATAAATAATTCAAGTTAGTCTTTCTTCGAAGTAAATATGTACAATGCATGTTGGTTTCGAAGTTACCTGCAGGGCTCGAAGTCAAGTTAATCTTGCGGAGACCGCCTTCCGAATCATCCTCGAAGACGATAGGCCAGTTGGCCATCAGCGGAGAAATTTGCAAGGCGAGGAATTCTTCGGCTAAGTCCAGCATGCTTAACCTTCGGCTAATCTTTTGAAGCAGGTTAAGACGAGCTTCGAGCTGGCCTTCGTTGGGCTGCACTAAGGCTTCTTTCCGGAATTGAATTTCTTTAAGGGGCCCAGCCAGAGGACTGCTTGCCCCAACTTCGGCATAGAACCATCTTAGAACCCAATCAGTGTACCATCTGGCATTGATGGCCTTGGCAGGAAACTGAAGGGCGTATTCATCTCGAAGCCTAAAGTCGATACTGCAGAAGGATACCACTACTTTTTCACCTCCGGAGCCTACGAAGGTCTTTGGTTGGCAAGTTGCTCTATGTAGTGCAGCGAAGATCTCTGCCCTCCCCTCGCAACCTTCGGCCCTCAGCGCCCATTCAAAGATAGCTAATCTAGCTACTGCATTCGGAGATAATTGGGGGAGGGTTACATGGAACAGATCAAGTACTTCCGCCAGAAAGTCTACTGCAGGGAGGCCCAAACCAGCTTCGAAGAAAGCTTCGAATACGACTACTTCTCCGGGTCTTGGTGATGGAATCGATTCTTTGCCCGGCTTCCGGATCATAACTCCATTACTAATTTTTCCCCCCGCTGTGATTGCCAATGACTCTCTCTTGCAGGTAGAAGGCCCCAACTCAAAAGATTGATCCAAATACTTTGTCGATGGCGGGCACAGACCTTGGTCATCGGCGATTTGGGGATTTCTCCCTCCTGCCGCCATGGATGTCGCCGCCGACGCTGCCGCCGCCGATGTTGCCTGCCGCCAACGTTGCCGCCGCTGCTGCATGTAGCCGCCTGCTGCCGAGCCAAGACCGACGGAGGTGCCGATCCCTTAGTCTTCACCATTGCGGTCGCCGGATTGCTTTGAGGAAATGGAAACTAGGGCTCAAGAACTCAAAGGGATAAAAAGTTTTTGATTGCGAGAATGCGGTGAAAAGGTAACCGGGTAACTTCTAGACCTTCTATTTATAGCCTAGACTTCACTTTTTTACCGTTAATCCATGTCGTTTCGCATTCCTACCGTTACTTTTCCCCGAGATTAACTCTTACTACAGTTTCCGTTAGAAACAGAAACTTAACGGCTATTTTCTCTAAGTCTAAAAGACTTTCGAACTTCTTGAGTCGGTTCTAAGATAGTTCGAAAAGCAATTATCTTAAGACTGATTCGGAGTTTATATCTTCATGCATTTCAGACATGAACTAAAAACCAATAACCCCTATGTTTGGTTATTTTTTCCTTCCGTATACTGCTCTCCTAACGTTACAGGTCAAACGGAGAAGCGTATTCGAGGGGCTACTGTTGGGGAAAATATCTCATCTTCGGGGTTATTGCCGAAGCAACATAAAGGCAGACAGCGGATTCGAAGGTTCCCAGACGATCATCTTCGAAGATACCCGGAACCAAGTTCTAAGTACGAAGATAGGCATTGGTTCGGAGTACATCTTCGAACTAAGGCCCTTCAAGATCTTTTCTGCTAGCTAAGATGGAAGACTTATCTTCTTTCTCATTAGATTAGTCTTTTACCATTTTAGCCCTATTAAGGGAACCGAATAGTTTCCACTATGTCGGTTGTAATAAAGGGGTAAATAGGTCTTTTCCTTAATGTTTGGGCCTATAAATACCCCCCATTTCACCCTGTAATAGGGACCGAATACAAGTTATTCAATACACACATTCAAACTATTCTAAGCTATTATCCTTTCGGAGGCTTAGAACAGTTTGCTTCACAAACACTTTGTTTATTAGTTTCTTTTCCACAGAAACCTGTTAGCGTAATCTTTTACGCCAACAATGAGTATTTCCCCGAAATTTCCCCTGCCACCTTTGTTGATCAAGGCAAGTCACCAACCCTATTTTGAGCATATTGAGCCTGGTTTTCAATTAAATATCGCTAAAACTCATAGGTTATATTTGCATTAGTCAAATGGATAACCCTACATTATAATTATCGAATCCCCGACCTTGATGTGCAAACCCAATCCATGCTATCGAGCCTGAATTCCTTGTCACCAGTATACTTATTAATATTAGAAGTCCAATGTATCGACACAACTGCTATAGGCTTAAAAACGAGTCGTAGGTACTTGGATTCTGATATATGATCCCCTATGTCTCTCACCCCTGGTATTCCTATGGTCTTGGAATTGGTTTGATAAGTTAGCATGGTGGGTTCCGGGTGCAAGCGAGGGCATTGGTTAGTCACACCCGGGGCACTATAAGGACCGGTCTGCGGGATTCATCGCAAAGCACTTTCGTACCAACCACAAGTCTAGTGGGTAAGTCCTAACTAGTTGTATGGGTCGTTCCAACCCGAGGCACAATGTGGAGAGGGGCAAGCAGCACCTGCGGGTGGCTTGGGCCATGTGGCCCAAAAGGGGGCGCGATGTTGGTCCGGTGCGCTGGCAGTCTGGCACACCGGCGAAACCTATAGTGTGTGTCATTGAGTTGGAGAGGTTCATGCTAACGGTTTTGGCATAAGTTCCTGTGACTTGGGTCATTTGACACACTGCGGTGTGCGGGAATGAGTGTCTTGTGGGTACAGTGGTACACCTCTGATCAGAGTTAATTCTTTTAAAAAAGTCGAGCTCACGGTCAAGGGCAAGTGGAGTGACATCCCACAGTTAGTCTATGTTGAGAACAGTTGCATGATTGATTGGGCATGTAAGGACTATCGAGCGAGGAGGGATGACTGTAGTCCTCGAGTTAGAAGATGTTGCATAATCCATGATTTAAATATTTTGTATGAATGAACGTGACTCACATTAAAGGCTGCAAGATAAAAATGTACTTTTTCGCACTTTAAACCATTACCTCCCTTTGTTATTATCTTGCATTATTATTGCATTTTCTCAGTGTCTTGTTGAGTACATTTGTACTCGCCCATTGGAAAAATCACTTTAGAGGCATACTACAATGAGGAGGGTCTAGAGTAGCGACCTAGTCAAGGAAGCGACCCTGGAGAAGATGTTCATTGAGTTTATTATTTTCATAGTTTCTTTTATTTTAACACTTGTGTAATAATGTGGGCTACGAGCCACGAATGTTTGACGTATGTGCGTCGTCGTGTGATGAACATCTTGTGATTATTGATTTTCTATGGAATATCAATAAAGTCTGGGTTTTCTTAAATCTGGGCGCTACAAGATGGTATCATAGCCGACTTGACTGTAGGAAGCCAAATGGACTCGCCTTAGACTTAGTTTTGTAAAACTATTTCATAAAAACTCTATTCCATAATTTTCCTCTCTTCCTTACTCTTTAAACTTTGGTTTCTTTGTAGATGCTAGGCCATCACATGCACGGGTACCTTCGGTACCACGACGGATTTGTTTGTGAGCTTTGGATGCTCGTGACCTTTCTTTGTAGGTGCTTGCGACGTCACCATCACCATCCGCTCCTCAGGAGAGCACCCTCCCTTCCTCACATCCATGATCGGAGGCCCGACCTTCGAGGTGGCATGTCAGCGCGCAGCTTTTTAGGATCTCACCGAGTTGAGACTGATGTACGATGTCCAGCTCTGAGACACTTCCTTCCGCTTCATGCCGATGCGCACCCTGGGAGCCAACCGCGGCATCTACTTCAGCATCATTTTGGACCACGACAATGTCATAGCCAGGAGCACTCGCCTACTTCATGCCATGGACCACCTTCACACAGAGGCCATTCTTGAAGCGAACAATCAGCAAGCCACTATCGACTTCTATCGTCAAATGGAAACCGGCCTAATCCGAGAGAATGGGGAGTTAAAGCACAAAGTCATCGAGCTACGACAGAGTGTCACCGAGAATGCCGAGCTCCGACGATAGATTCAGGAATTCAAGAAAGATATTGATGAGTTGGCGCCATCACCCCCTCACAGGAAGAAGGCTATAAGGAAGCCCACACCCCGACCTAACACTACTATAAATCGTCACTGTAGTGGTGTTGGGCAAAACCACTGTAGTGGCGGGCCATTAGATGCCCGCCACTACAGTTGCTGGTGCTGACGGCAGCATCGGCGCCCGCCACTATTGTTGGTAAAGTAGTGGCGGTCGGTGCTGACATCATCCCGGACCGCCACTATTTTACCAATAGCAGTGGCGGGCGCTGGTGCTGCCCGCCGCTGCTAATATGGCCGCCACTAAAGTATTGATGACATCACTTGCGACCGCCACTACTATTCTAGCTATAAATGCGCAACTTCTTCCTCCCCGAGCTCTACCGCAGTTCGCATTTAATTTTGTCCGTACAATGGCGACAAAAATCTAGATAAAGAGGGGGAGGCTTTGTTTTCGTTTCTTTTGAAGGATTTCATTCTAGGAGGTAAATCCATGCCGAATCTCACATTTATTTTGTATTTAATCATGTATACAATGAGTTATTAGCGTTTTACTAATTTAGGGTTTGTGAATAGAAATTTTCAAATAATCTTCCATTTACAGTGTTACCTTCTCCCAAATGAACAAATATGACCCTCCTCACAATTATTCATCACTTGTATATTGATTTACGTCATTTTAATCTCTTTTTTAATTTGATTTATGATTATAGATCTAGAGTTATGTTGTTTGGAGAGAGAGAGAAACCAATATAGTTAATTTATTTAATAATTTTTTCTGCTTAATAAGTAGTTTTAATTAAAGCATTGAGGATTTTTAATTAATGTTGTTATGAGCGATAATAAATCAATATATTTTCAATTTGTAAATTACTAAAATTAACAATAATGATTTTATTAATATTTTTTCAAATAATATATGTTTTAGATGGAGCACAGGTCCTGGATGTACTCGTCCAACGACGGAGATGTGGTGGCATATTTTAACAGAGTAACTGAATTTACTGAAGCTGCCGCACAATATGCTTCCCGTCAGAGTGAAGAGGCAATATATTGTCCTTATAAAGTTTGTAAAAATGAAGCGATGTATCCGTGTTCTGATCGTGAAACCATACGATTTCACTTGTTAAAAAATGGTTTCGTGAAGAACTATTATATATGGACGAAACACGGTGAGATGGGCCAAAATCCTCCTGAAGATTCTGATGTGCCGCAAGATGCTAATCAACATAGAAGAGGTTGTGATCATACATCCGACATAACACATGATGATGTTGATCAACATGATGATGATGACGCCTTTGATGTGGAGGAACTGATGCGAAATGTTGCGCCTGAGGTGTTGTTGCAGAGAACTACAACCAAAGGATACGATAACTTTGAAGCACTTGACAAAGCATCAAAAAACCTTGTTTACGAGGAACGCCACGGATGCGATAAGCAGTATACTGTGTTGTACACAATTCTTGAGCTTATGAAACTGAAGGCCAGCAATGGATGGTCTGACACTAGTTTTTCAGATCTTTTACAACTCCTAAAAAAGGTTTTGCCAAAACCCAATGGTTTACCATCTGATACGTACCAAGCAAAGAAGATGATTTGTCTGTTGACTTTGGGCGTTCAGAAGATTCATGCATGCCCGAACCACTGTATCCTATATCGAAAAGAGTATGGATTGTTAGAGAGATGTCCGCAGTGCAACGCGAGTCGATACAAACGTCCAAATGACTGTGTGGAGGACTACAATGACCACCAGAAGAAGAATAATAAGAGGTTGCAGAAGAGGAATAAAAATGTTATTAAAGACCATCCTGGAAAAAGATGGAGAGGAAAGTTCCAGCCTTAGTAATGTGGTACCTACCGGTGATTGATCGCTTGAAACGTATGTTCTCTAATCCTAGAGATGCTGAACTATTAATCTGGCATTTCGCTGGGCGAAAGAAGGACGGAAAACTTCGGCACCCTGCAGATGCTAGGCAGTGGAAATCATTTGACCTGGCCCATCCAGATTTCTCGGACGATCCTAGAAATATCAGGATGGGACTTAGCACAGATGGAATCAATCCCTTCGGTGAGATGAGGAACCCACATAGTACGTGGCCAGTCTTTCTATGCTTGTTCAACATTCCATCATGGTTGTGCCATAAAAGAAAATACCTTATGCTCACTACTCTAATTTCTGGTCCAAAACAACCTGGCAATGACATTGATATCTTTCTAGAACCTTTGATGGAGGATATGAAACGTCTATGGGAACATGGTGTCTGTGTGTGGGATGAGCACAAGAAAGAGCACTTCAATCTAAGAGCCATAATCTTTTGCACCATAGCTGACAACCCAGGACACATGTCCCTAACAGGACAGGTTAAAGGAAAGACAGCATGTGTAGTGTGTGTGGACCAGACAGAATCTATGCATCTTCCATCATTCGTTAAGACAATATATATGCGACACCGCAGATTTTTACCAAAAAACCACAAATATCGAAGAAATAGGAACCATTTCGACGGTACAATCGAGCTTGGACAGCCTCCACGAAATCGAGATGGCAAATTTCTATTCGAAATGGTAAAGAATATCAAAGTTGTTTTCGGAAAGAAGAGGAAGAAATCTAAAAAAATTTCAAAGGACGCTCCATTTAAAAAGCAGTCGATCTTCTTTAGATATTTGCCCTATTGGAAGAAGTTGGAGATTCGTCATGCTATCGATACAATGCACGTTGAGAAGAATGTCTTCGAAAGCACTATCGGTATTTTGTTAGACATACCGGGCAAATCAAAAGATGGCCTCAAAGTACGAAGGGACCTTCAAACTCTCAGAATTAGACCCGAGCTTCACCCACAGGAAAGGGCCAATGGAAAATTTTTCCTTCCGGCTGCTAGCTATAACCTCACAATTGACGAGAAAAGATCAATCTGCAGGTGTCTACATGGAATTAGAGTTCCAACAGGATTCTCAACGAATATAAAGAATATTGTCTCCGTAGCAGATTTGAGGATGAGCGGCTACAACACTCATGATTGTCATGTTATGCTTGGGCTATTCCTCGCCATCGCAGTAAGAGGAGTCAAACATTCATTTCTGAAGATGGTGATAACACGCATGTGTCACTTCTTCAATGTCATATCAAAGAAGGTGATCGACACTGAAGAGTTAAATGAATTACGTAAACAAATGAGGGAGACTATGTGTCAGCTTGAGATGTGCTTTCCTCCTTCATATTTTGATATTATGGAGCACTATATGATACATATAGCAGACCAAATCTTTGTTCTCGGTCCAACGTACCTGCACAATATGTATGCGTACGAGCGTCTAATGGTTATCTTCAAGGGTTACGTATGAAATCGTGCTTATCCAGAGGGTTCCATGATAGAGGGCTACACGACTGAGGAAGTCATTGAGTGCTACGCAGATTACATAAGAGATGGAAGACCAATAGGAGTTCCCGTGTTCCGGCACCATGGAAGACTCACTGGTAAAGGAACTAAAGGCAGGAAAATCATATGAGACAATAGTTACCAAACAATAAGAGAATCACATTACAATGTAATGCATCAGTTGGCGATTATGAGACCATATGTTGAACAACACCTGCAAGAGCTTCGTGAAAAGAATGAAGATCGCTGATGAACAATGGATTATGAAAGAACACAAAATTTATTTCACATCATGGCTGAGGGATCTAAACCTTTCGATCGGAGAAACCGACGAAGAGATGATGATAAATAAATTGTCTTACGGTCCATTGAGCATGGTTAAAACATGGCAAGCGTATGACATCAATGGTTTCACATTCTATACCAAAGCAAAGGATCAAAAGAGTCAGCGCCAAAATAGTGGTGTCAGAGGAGAAGCAGAAGATAGCACTGGACAAAAGAATGCTTACTATGGATACATCGAAGAAATATGGGAACTTAACTACGGTAACTCTATAGAAATCCCTGTATTTAAGTGTCAGTGGGTCAGACATCCAGAAGGTGTGGAGGTAGATGATTACGGGTTTACGATAGTTGACCTTAATAAGGTGGCTTAAAAAGATGACCCTTGGATACTCGCTCAATCCGTGGCACAAGTATTTTACATACTTGATCCTAAAGATGAGAAAAAATACATCATTGCTCCAGGAAAACAAAGAATTGTTGGAGTTAATGGAGCCGAAGACGAAGAAGAATACAATCAGTTTGATGAGGTGCCGTTTTTCGTTGACATATCAAGGATCAATGTGGTTGAAGCAAAACTGTCATTTGGCAGTGTGATTCCTTATCTACGCACCAATGGCGATGGAAAATTAGTGCAAGGCTAGATCATTTATGTTTAGTTGTAAAATCAATTATGTCATTTATTATTAAAACATTTTCAAGATCAAATGAGGATTTAATTAAACATCAATAGAAAAATTTTAAAAATATTTAATTTTTGGGGCCAACAGTAAGGTTCAAACCTCAAACCGCCTGCCGGCAGCGAGGTTCGAACCTCGAACCGCATGGCCCCAAGGAGCCCCGCGCACCACTGCGCTACTAAGTGTTTCACGTCATTGTAGGAAGAGTATTATATGCTATATATATAATCACTATCTCTATTAGTAGTGGCGGGCTGGATGACATCATCATGCCCGCCACTACTAAGAGAAAACATGAATAAAAAAGTAATGAAAATTAGAATAGAAATGTAAAAAACATGTTTGGATGCTAGCAGCAAGGTTCGAACCTCAAACCGCCTGCGGGCAGCAAGGTTCGAACCTCGAACCGCATGGCACCAAAGCAACCCCCGCACCACTGCGCTACTAAGTGTTTCTCGACATGAGTGGCAACGTATGCTAGATAACACCACCAGAGGCAGTAGTGGCGGGCTGGATGATGTCATCATGCCCGCCACTACTAAGACACCTATATATACTTTCCACTCCCGCCGTCCGAAAACCTAGTTTCATTTTCTAAACCCTAAACTCCCGTGTCGCCCCCTCCTCCCGTCGCCGCCGTCGATGTCCCGGAGCACGTCGCCGCTGCCCTCCGCCCGTCGCCGCCTTCCTCGGAGCCCGTCGGCGCCGCCCGTCGCCGCCATCCAGTCGATCAGTAAATGATTATTAACCTATCTTTGGTCTTATTTTATTCGAGCTTAGGGTTAAACGATGGAGTATTGTTATATTAATTTATGCGTGGTAATATAATTTAGTATAATATTACTAGTAGAATGCACTATAACAATAATGTTTTTTAATCTACTGTAAAAAATTTCTGAGAAAAAAATTTCCACTATAACAATAATGTTTTTTAATGTACTATAAAAAATTCTGAGAAAAAAAAATTCCACTATAACAATAATGTTTTTCAATGTACTATAATATTACTAGCTTAGGGTTTTTTAATGTTATATCAATGTGACAAAAAAATGCAGATGGCTCCTCCTAAGATTGAACCAATAAACAGTGGATCCTCAGACTCTACATCAAGTGGCGTGTGTGAGGTTTGCAAATGCGGTAAACATAAGGTACATGATGGTATAGTTTGCAGTTGTTTGGCGAAGAAAGTGATTCTCATAATGGACTCCGACTCGGAGGACGACTCGCGATCGCCGCAACCAGATAGGGTAAGTGTTGGCAGACGGAAGAATGATGAGACAACCGGTGGTAGAGGGAAACATGCCGAGGCTAGCGGTGGAAAAGGGAAGCATGTAGAGCAATGCGGCAGCAAGAGGAGGAAGGAGGCAAGATCCTCTTTTTATGCAAATTTTATATTTTTATCATCCAATTCAATCATTGATAATAAGTTGTTCTCACTATCGCCGCCGCGTGTATTTTCTTGTTCAGGAACATGGAGAGCAGTTCAGACGAACTGATGATGCCGATTTGGTTGAGGATTGGCAAGTTGAGGCTTTTAATCTGTTTAACCAGAAATAGGTTGGGTTTTTGCCGAGGAAGAAGAAGAAGCTCCAAACCATATCTTTCTTTTGGGTTTGACCAGTAGTGCGTTTCGATGTGTAAGCTGGTTTCCCCAGCCTGGACTTGTGTTTGTTTACTTGCTTTCAAATAAACATGATATGTCAAGCGAGCCCCCGCACCACCGCGCTACAAAGTCTCGATCATATAGTAACAACATGTAATAAAAACACACTTAATGAAATAAAAACAGTAAACTAAGGGAGAAAAATATCAATTTTTGCAATTAGAATATTGGTGTTGTATTTTTATTGTACAAAAAGTTTCAATTTCAAAGGAAGAATAAACTATAGATAAGTTATGATGTATTTTTATTGTACATGTTTATTAATGAAATAAAAAAAGTAAAGTGAGGCAGAAAAATACCAAATTTTTAAATTTGATAAGTTATGATGTATTTTTATTGTTAAAAAATCAAGTTCAAACTAGAATTTAAACATGAATAAAAAAGTAATGAAGATTAGAATAGAAATGTAAAAAACATATTTGGATGCTAGCAGCAAGGTTCGAACCTCAAACCGCCTGCGGGCAGCAAGGTTCGAACCTCGAACCGCATGGCACCAAAGCAACCCCCGCACCACTGCGCTACTAAGTGTTTCTCGACATGAGTGGCAACGTATGCTAGATAACCCCACCAGAAGCAGTAGTGGCGGGCAGGATGACGTCACCAGACCGCCACTGCTATCCGTTTAGTAGTGGCGGTCGCATGATGTCATCGGCCCGCCACCACTAAGTCGAGTGAAATAACAACTTTTTAAATTTGATAAATTATGATGTATTTTTATTGTTAAAAAAAATTCAAGTTCAACGAGGATTTAAACATCAATAAAAAAGTGCTGAAATTTAAAAAAGTACAAAACAGAAAAAATGTTGATTTGGCGCCAGCAGCAAGGTTCGAACCTCAAACCGCCTGTCGGAAGCAAGGTTCGAACCTCAAACCGCATGGCACCAAAGAACCCCCGAACCACTGTGCTACAAAGTATTTCTCGGCTATTTGTGCAGTGTATGCTAGATAATCCCTACCTCTACGTGGACTTTTTTGCATTTAAATACCAATTTCTGTTAATGAAAGATACCAATTTTTGCAATTAGAATATTGGTGTTGTATTTTTATTGTACAAAAAGTTTCAAGTTCAAAGGAAGAATCAACTATAGGTTTTGCTTTCAAACCTGAGTCATTTTTTCTCTAAAACCTAATTCATCCCCGGAGAATCTTAGGTTTCTTAACGCCCTACATGATTATTTTCTCGAAAAAAATTATTTTTTTGACAACATCTATGGATCGATCATATCATAACAACATGACAAGTCTCATCTTTTTTAGACTTTATTTTATTTTTTGAGGATTAAAAAACTATAAAAATACAAGTTGTCGATCGAGTGTTGTGGAAACCTACATTTTTTATGATGGTTTTAAATTTGCTGGATAATTTTGGTGAATTATTTCATGTCTTGTAGTTCAAATTGAACTTATTTTGACTTTGATCATAAAAACACACTTAATGAAATAAAAACAGTAAACTAAGGGAGAAAAAGTAAAGTGAGGCAGAATAATACCAATTTTTTAAATTTGATAAGTTATGATGTATTTTTATTGTTAAACAAATCAAGTTCAAACTAGAATTTGCTTCTAACCTCAGTCATTTCTTCTCTAAACCCTAATGCATCCCCGAAGAATCTCATGTTTCTTAATGAAATAAAAAAAAGTAAAGTGAGGCAGAAAAATACCAATTTTTTCAAATTTGATAAGTTATGATGTATTTTTATTGTTAAAAAAATCAAGTTCAAACTAGAATTTAAACATCAATAAAAAAGTCATGAAAATGTAAAAAAATGTTTGGATGCTAGCAGCAAGGTTCGAACCTCAAACCGCCTGCCGGCAGCAAGGTTCGAACCTCGAACCGCATGGCACCGAAAAGCAACCCCCGCATCACTGCGCTACAATGTGTTTCTCGAAATGTATCGCAACGTATGTTAGATAACCCCCACCTCTCATAGTAGTGGCGGTCGGGTATGCTGACGTCACCAGCCCGCCACTGCTATTCCTTTTAGCAGTGGCATCGAGCACCAGTGGCGGGCGGATTAGTAGTGGCGGGCTGGTGACGTCAGCATGCCCGCCACTACTAAGGGAAAATAGTAGTGGCGGGCAGGATGACATCAGCATGCCCGCCACTGCTAATCCACCTATATAAATATTTCGCTCCCGCGTCTGAAAACCATAAGCCCTAATCTTCTCCTGCCAGTTACTGCTGCTCCCAGTGCCCGCGCCGCCACCATTGGAGCCCGTCGTTGTCATCCCCGAAGCTCGTCGCCGCCATCTCGGAGCCGTTGGTGTCCCCGGACCCCTCGCCGCCACCTCGGAGTCGTCGCTAGTCGTCCTCGAAGCCCATCACCGGAGCCCACGTCGGTGTACCCGGACCCCTCGTCGCTGCCGTCCCCATCCCCTACGCACGCCGCCATCCCCGTCCCGGAGCCCGCGCCGCCACCCTCGGAACCCATCGCCGTCGTCGCCCCGAACTCCGTCGGAGCCCACGTCGCTGTCGCCGGACCCCGCGCCGCCGTCCCCGTCCCCGAGCGCACACCGCCGACGTCCTATTGATTCCACTTCATACTTACCGGTGAGTACCTTCCGGGCATCCTCTTTTTCATCCCTCAAGCATATTAACTTGTTCCAAGAAAAAGTTTAGAAACATTCAGATTTTATATTATGCTCTAGAACAGTGTAGAATTAGTTTGCTTCCGCACAACGTATGTTAACAAAAATGAACTTGGTAGAGGGAGTGATACAACAGATTATATTCAGACTTGATATATGAAGAAAATTTCTGTTGTTGTTGTAATGCTTGTTTCAGCCTGACCGGGAATGTTTTGGGGACAACGATTAGTTTTTCTTGTCATGTAAATGCAGTGACTGGAATAATTTATGCATCATTCTGCATCATTTTATTGTGTGATCAATTTTTTTCAACATGATGGTTAGAAATTATAATCCCCAAAGGGATTTAATCCTATCCAAAAGAACACATAATTAAAAGGGAGGGATTTAATCCCAAGGGAATTTAATCTAGGAGAGGGATTGAGTGACATGAGAGGGATTCACTCACGCCCGCCACTGCTAATCCACCTATATAAAAGTTTTTGCTCCCGCCGTCCTGAAAACCTAGTTTCATTTCTAACTCCCGTGCGCCGAACTTTGCCCATTGCCACCGCTCCCGGAGCCCATGCCGCCCTCGGAGCCCGTCGTCGTCGTCCCCGAAGGCCGTCGCCGCCAAACTCCGCACGTCGCTCCCAAAGCCCACGCCACCCTCGGCTACCCTTGAAATCATTGCAAGGTGTTTAGATAATTAAGTTTGTTTAAATTCTGATTTCTTGATCAGACATAAAGATTAAATAGCAAGTTTGTGATGTAGTCTTTAATTTGACTCATTGGAGCTACATCTGTGATTAAGTTTGGAGGAGTGTTGGGTGTTTTGAAAGGGCCATCTAATTCGAAAGAATTTTGTCGAGGCGCTTATTCACCCCCCTCTAGTTCTTGAGTGAAGTCTTCTATATCTAAGTTATGCCATGAGAAATATTGCATACCACATTACCACTTTTTTAGAACAACTTTTAGAGGCCTATGATGCAAATAGTAATTGAGTTATCTCATATATGTCATCAAGCCGTGCGACACATCCATTCATGTCAACAACTTCTTCTTTCTCATGTTGCTAATAGGGAATGGATGTGCTCACGGTTCCATGGCAGCCATGAACATATTTGAAAAACAACACAAAATATGCTGAGGCCTCAACAACACAAGAGAGAGAGAACAACACAATCTCCTAACTTGAGGATTAATATAGTAGCTTCAGAAGTAATAGCTCACTACTGTAGCCAAGAAGAGTTTTCATACATTTTCCACCTTTGACACTGTGATCAGTTTACTACTGCTATTACTTCTGAGGCTACAGTAGTAAACTGATCACAGTGTCAAAGGTGGGAAATGTATGAAAACTCTTCTTGGCTACAGTAGTCAGCTATTACTTCCGAAGCCACTATATTAATTCTCAAGTTAGGAGATTGTGTTGTTCTCTCTCTTTAGTTTTGTTGATACCTCAGCATATTTTGTGTTGTTTTTCCCTCTAATGTTCCATGGCAACAAAATATGCTAAGGCCTCAACAAAATTGTGATCAGTTTACTACTGCTATTATTTCTAAGGCTACTGTATACTAATCCTCAAGTTCATGCATCCGGTTGAAGACCAACATTAGATTCTACAATTACTTTTAGAGGCCTATGATGCAAATTGTTATTGAGTTATCTCATGTATGTCATCAAGTACTGGACACTAAACCAGAACGACAGCAAGTACTGGACTACGGGTAAGAAAAAATTTCAAAGAAAGATGTTCAATAAAGATGAAGACAAACTTAAGAAGAACAAAAGGAGTTGTGCCGCGTTGTATATTGCGCGGTGCATGGATCAATGGAAGGACAGAGAAATGATAAGTGGGGCATATAACTTTAAGTAAGTATACCCACTATATCCACTTAATCACGTTTTATCGATTATGAAACTAACATAATCATATATTACTTCTTTCGATAGTGATCATTGGATTGCACTTCTGATATACCCAAAGAGCTCAAGGGTTTATGTGCTCGACTCGCTCGACAAACCCAAAAAAGAATATCAAGATATATTAAATGTTATTCAGAGTGCATATAGATACTACGTGGAAAAGTTAGGTGGCCCACATGATCCACAGAGGCCGAAAGAAATGCTTATCAGAACCAACTATCCGGTAATATTATATTTTTAAATTTGTTAATTCAATTGATAAAGCCAAACTATATATCATTCTAACTTTGTCTATTTTGAAGTGTCACAAACAATCTCTTGGTTCCGTGCATTGTGGCTACTATACTTGTGATTTCATGAGCAATAACTTAGGAAAGTTTGGGCGGACAGTATCTGAGGATACTAAAGAAGTAAGTTGATTTCTTGTGTGTTAATCTAATATAACTTGCAGCGTATGTACTTATATTTTACGTATGCAGGCGTCAGGTCCATCAACCGTTGCCCAGAAGAGCCAACTCTCTGAATCACAAATGTACGAAATCGTATCAAGGATGTGCCGCTTCACGATGCATGAGATTCTTCATGAGCTTGGAGTATTTTTCGATCCTGAGAGTGAAGTGGCCAAGCATCCAACTCTGTATGATTGGGCCGGAAGAATGAAAAGGCGAACCAATTAAGATATGAGTTGGCCTTCCAAGAAAACATAAACCGCATGAGCATGTATTTGTGAAACAATGGTTATTGTGTTGATGGATGGTTATTGTGAAACATAAACCGGAAGAATGTAAACTTTGTAAATTTTTGAAAATTGATGAGATGGATGGTTGTTGTGTTGATGTGTTGTTGTGGATGTGTATGTGGATATGTGGATATGTGGATGTTTTGCTGCTGTGTATGTGGATATGTGGATGTTTTGCTGCTGTGTATGTGGATGGCTGTGTGAAGCATATAATTTCTGTGTTTTGGTTTGTGGGATCACAGCATTCTGTGTTATGGCTTATACATAGTAGTGGCGGGCAGATGAGGTAGCTTGCCCGTTACTGCTGTTGACACAGTGGTGGCGGGCGTGCTGACATCATCTGCCCGCCACTACTATTGATAACAGTAGTGGCGGGCATATGAGGTCAGCGCGCCCGTTACTGCTGTTGACATAGTAGTGGCGGGCGCGCTGACATCATCTGCCCGCCACAGTGGCGGGCAGATGAGGTCAGCGCGCCCGCCACTGTTGTTGACACAGCGGTGGCGGGCGCTCTGACCGCCACTGCTAACCAGCGATAGCAGTGGCGTTAGAGCAGTGGCGGACTGGATGCCCGCCACTATAGGTCATTTTTGCCCGCCGCTACAGTGTCGCTTTGTAGTAGTGTAAGCGGGTCACTGCACCGCACTCTAGGCATCCCTTCACCAGCACCGCCGCTCCCGGACCGGTCATCACCACAGACTCCATGATAGAAAACTTCATCGAGCCTAGTGTTCCCCGAGACGCCCATGGGTCAGAGAGCACCGAGACTGCCTCTGATGATGAGCAGTAGACGCTAGACACCGAATGTTTGTTTCTCTTATTTGTGATACCACCCATAAGCGACATGTGCTATGGGTGAGATATAAAATAAGAGTTGAATTGTAATGAATTTCATATCACATTTAATAAAGAAAATTGTGAGTTATTTTGAGTATAATTTTCTTAACCTCCTCTTATGATCTTGGGAAAATTTCATCTTCAGAATAGCCAACGAGCAGAACTCGTCCTCCACCCCCAACCTACCAAGCCACGCGGTACCCAATGGAGAAGTACCAGGGCAACGCTAGACCAGAGCACTCGTTGCCAACATCCTAACCTTGGCCGAGATGATGGACAATCAAAATCAACTCATCACCGTGCTATTGGCATAGATGCAGCAGCAACAGGCCCATATGCATGAGCAGTAGGCTTAGATAAACCGCCAGCAGCAACAACACCACTTGGAGTTACCTCCACGCCCTCAAGCCCCCGCAACGGCCCCTGCCACCCAACTGTTAAAGTTCCTACGAGTCCGACATCTCACCTTCTTGAGTACGACCAACCCCATGGAAGCAAAGGACTAGTTGAGGATGATCGGGACAAAGTTGGCCCTCCTCCCGTGCTCCGTCTCGGAGCGAGTGGGCTTCGCCTCCCATAAACTTCAGGGCCCAGCAGCTAAGTGGTGGGATAACTATCGGGAATCCCAACCGGAAGGTCACTTGGTCACCTAGGAGGAATTCTCCACCGCCTTTCGTGCCACCCATGTACTAGCTAGGATCGTGGCCTAGAAGCAGCAAGAATTCCACGACTTGCAACAGGGAGGCAAGTCGGTCACGGAATACCTCCACGAGTTCAACCGTCTAGCCTGTTATGCACCAGAGGAAGTCTGCACTGATGCCGCCCGCCAGGCCAAGTTCCTTCGGGGACTGAAGGACGATCTATCCGTCCAACTTGTCATCGTGGACTACGCCAACTTCCAACAGTTGGTGAATAAAGCTATCATCTAGGAGACCAAGCAGAACTAGCAAAACCTCAAGAAGAGGAACATGATAGCCTTCAAGCACAACCAGGGAATCCTTAGAGGCCCCGCTTCACTCCTCCAGCCCATGCACCAAGCCATCACCCTCATCCTACCTTCAGGCCACAGTACAACTCCGGCGGTCCAAGTACCGGGAACCCCCGCCCAGCTCCACCAACTCCACCAGCCCCATCGGCACCGGCCATCTAGATTGCCACACTGAGAGACCGAAACGGCAAGCCGGTGGTGTGCTTCAACAACCGCAAGGAAGGGCACTACTCCCATCAGTATACTCACCACAAGCAGACCCAAGGAGCCGCTCCCAACCCGGCGATCTGCGCCCGTGTCAACCATGTCACCGCGGAAGAAGCCCAAGAAGCCCCGGACGTCGTCCTCGGTATGTTTACTGCCAATTCCATACCCGTAGTAATATTGTTCGAGTCGAGAGCAACACACTCCTTCATATCTAAGAATTTTGTGAAAAATAATGGACTAGAAGTACTCCAACTACCTAAGCCTTTGGTAATTGCCACCCCTGGCAACCATAATCTAGCCACCCTTTTTAGCCCAAGGATAAGGAAAGAAAACCAAGGGATATTATTTTGGGTGTAGGACCGAAAGTAGCGACCAGAGGGGGGTGAATGGGCGCCTAAAAAAAATTCTTTCGAATCAATGGCCTGCTCCCAACACCCAACACACCTCAAAAGACTTAGCATGGAAAAATAAATAGATCAACAAGGCCTAAAATGATCTAGCCTAAAAACGACCGGTGTCCTAAACAAAGAGACACCAACACAATGCTTAAAGGCAGATTAACAAAGCATTTAAAACATGGACGTATCAAGCTTCACAAAAGTGGATCATCACAGAGATTTAATTAGAGTGCACGTAAAATAAGAAATCTTACTGTTCATAGTTGTCTCCAGTTTGATACTTGCCAAAGCTTGTTTGACGCAGTCATGTGAAACCTGACGTCTTAAACGTCGAAGTCTATCCGAAGTCTTCAGAAGACGGAAGACCAAAAATACTTCGCTTGCTAGACTCCAAACTATACGCCCGATCAGTAAAAATACGAAGTCTTCGCACACTTCGAATCTTCGGAGGTTGACACAGAAAAATCACTTCGAAACCAACAGAAAAATCAAGTCTGAAAACATGTACATCGCGTGGGATAGCGCACAGCTAGGAACCACGTGTGGGGCTTCGGAGTACGTAGTGTGAAGCTAGGCAACAGCGAGGATTCTCCGAAGTCCGCAAGAAAAAAATCATGTCGAGGCCTACCTCGAAGAAGCCAAAGTCTGTCAATCCCGGAGTTGCCGAATAACAGCAGCTTCACGAGACCTTCGCAGCACACGTCACTTAGGAAAAATGAAACCGAACACCAGCGAAGCTCCGAACACTCTAGCGAACTCCGTAGACCGAGCTATCAGCACACACACTTCGGACAACAAAATAATATCTCTGCTGACAGCTGCCTGCACCTAGAGAACCTAGACCCTGCAGCTATGCTTTAAAAGATTGAGAACAGGAGAGTACAAACTGAAATCGCACAGCAGGCAACAAAGAATAAACCTTTAAAAAACTTGCCTGCAACACGCCTCAAGTCTAGAAAGAAGCAGACTTAATCATGGTTAAGAATCTTGGTGCTGCCATAATGAAAAAGTTGTAGGCTAGGAGCTAGAACAAAGCAAAACAACTATCCCTAGATTTCTAGCTAGCCTGCAGCCAACCAGAGATAGCTACCCAAATAAAATAGGCAGAACAGCCTTTGGCGAAGAACTCAAAGAGGCGGTAAGAACAAAAACATGCAACTCAAAGCAAAATATAAAAATAACTCCACTATGCACCGATCGAATGCAGAGAGAATAAAAGCCATGTCTGATTACGCTACCTCCCTGTTGACCAGATGAACCAATCGCGATGAACAGAGACGAACTGCGGCGGCGGAGAGGAACAAAAAAACACCAGAAGGAGCAAAGCCAAAAGTGACCCAATCCTTTTTATTAGTAAAGTAATTTCTGAAAGGGTAACCCTAACCCTAGAGATTGGGGCCCTATTTATAGGCAGCCCAATAGCCTAGGAAAAATACCAAAAGACCCTTAGGGTTTTTTACAGACACTGAAATAAAATGGAAAAGACCAAACTGCCCTTAGGATATTTTTATAGACTCGACTGACTGACTATGAGCCTAAGGACAAAATAGTAAACTCCTAATTACAGATGACTTAT
Organism: Zizania palustris; assembly: GCA_019279435.1. Classification (NCBI taxonomy): domain Eukaryota; kingdom Viridiplantae; phylum Streptophyta; class Magnoliopsida; order Poales; family Poaceae; genus Zizania; species Zizania palustris. The sequence continues at coordinate 70,376 of JAAALK010000548.1, forward strand.
CCTGAAGCGTAGCTTTCATAGCGACTACGGCTTCGCCTCAGAACGGTCCGATCCTGAGATCAGCGATTGTCAGTTTTGCGCCGACACTGACAAAGCGTCCACCGACTTTGCACCAGGTTCCTGGATTCGGCCGGCCCAATTCTGCAGCTCTCTCAGCCCAGCAATCGCTCGCCGCCCGTGTACCTGAGTCAATCTTGGTCAACAGCCCAGTGGATCCTCTGTTGCTCCTAGCCCATGTACCCGGATTGGGCCAGCCCGACTTCGCGACCCCTCTGCCCGACAGTCGCTCGCTGCCTGTGTACCTGAGTCACATGCGGCCCATACACAGCGGGTCTTCTCCTCTCTTTGTGTCCTCTTTACTTCCATTGACAATGACTCATCACATCTGGAGCCATGAGGCCCATACTCTTCAGCATGGCTCCTCAATCTCCCTCTTGATGAGTGCATTGTCAACACTTCTCTTCATCAGCTCTCCAGTACCTGCGAGCACATGTGGAAACACGAAAACAAAACACAAGAAAACAAAGAAGAAGAAAATAAAGTAAAAGTTTAACCCTAATGACCAAAAGCCAAACAAAAGCAAGAAAGCGGTCATTATGGTTAACCAAAAGTAAAGACTCAAAAACGAGTGCAATCTCAGAATTATCAACAAGGATATCCAAAGAGTAAGAACAAAAGGGACAAAAAATCCCCCTGAAACAAACCCCAGAGAATGCCAAAAATTCCCCCTTAAACTCTTTTCCCCAAAATTTCTCCCCCGTGTTGACAATTGGACTCATCAAGCGAGACTAAATGCACTCTAAAGAGACACAGACTCCCCCTGAAATGCAACTCCCCCTCAAAATATGCAATGAATGCAACTGGGGTGCAGGTGGAGTGAAGAAAGCATGCTTCTCAGATATGATTGAATGCAATTACAACATCTAGCAGGTATAGCAAAAGACATACTGTCTAAGACACATGGCATGATCAGTGCAACAGGTGATGTCTAAAGAAAGTCATTAGCACGCATTTTTCAATATTTTGCAAACAAAAGCATCACCACATTTTCTAGTTGACAGGCAGGGTAAAGCATGAGATGCAAAAGCTAACTGATATCTACCAAGATAAGCATTTTCCAAAACTGAGTGCTTTAGCAAACTTGATATCATTTTAATTTTCAGGCTTTTTCTTTTTCCTTTTTCATTTTTGCTAGGGGTTATTTGCATGTCAAACCTTATGCTAACCGACCAAGTCAAGCCTAGGCCAGAACTTGGACCATCAGAAGCTTAAGACATTGGTCTTGGCATACACTACACTATCCTAGTTCATACCAAAGTGCTATGGTAAGCGGTCCAGAACAATGCAATGCAACAAAGCAAACCCACCTAGATCTTTTCAACTCAAGCACAAAAAAGGCATGGAATTTTCATTTTGCTGAGTTTTTATCATTTTTAGAGCACATTTTCCATGTTAAAGCATATAGATGACCAAGTTGCATATCTGCATTGAAGTAAGGATCTAGCTACAAGGCATGTAACAGATATCAAAAGCATTTAGCCTACACATGCTAGTTACCAGAAGCAATGGTGATCATTTTTCAATTTTAAAGCATAAAACCATGATTATGACAGATATCAGACATATCAAGTGAACTGAAGCAAAGCATGATCATTGACAAGTAATCAAAAGCATGTACCAGCTAGAATAAATAAAGCAGTTCAATCATATAACAGAAGCAAGCTCAAAGTGTGATATGTGAATATGCATGATATGATCACACACAAAAAGACTCAAGAAAAGAGTAAAGAATAAAGAAAACTGACTCAAAACATCCTAAAAAGGATACACAACACCCAAATCCCCTCGTAAACGCTCAAAAGTGGACTGATCTAGGGGTTTGGTGAAGATGTCCGCCAACTGATGATGAGTATCAACATGAACAAGGTCAATGACACCTTTCTCATATTGATCCCTCAGAAAGTGAAAGCGCACATCAATGTGTTTGGTTTTTGAATGGAGACAAGGGTTTTTCCCTACACTAATCACACTGGTACTGTCACAAAACAGAGGAACTCTGGTAGGAAAGAACAACCCAAAGTCTCACAAAGTGGAAATCATCCAAACCAAATGTGAGCAGTAGCTAGGAGCAGCTACATACTCAGCCTCAGTGGTCGAAAGTGCAACTCCAGATTGCTTTCGAGAAGACCAAGAGACAAGAGAAGAACCAAGAAACTAGCAAGTACCGAAAGTCGACTTGCGATCCAACCGGCACCCACCAAAGTCAGCGTCCGAAAAGCCAGATAAATCAAGCGATGATGATGCTGAATAATACAGACCTAGATCGGGCGCATAGGTAAGATAACTGAAAATGCGCTAGACAGCCTGCCGATGAGGCGCGTGTGGTGAAGACTAGAAGCACGCGCACAGTCCCACGACAAACTGTATGTCTGGCCTCATCGCCGTCAAGTACAGCAGCGAACCAATCATCCCTCGAAACTCTCTCTCGTTGACCTTGACGCCGCTCTCGTCCTTGTCCGGGCCCCCAGATGTACCCATTGGGGACATCTGAGGCTTCAGCTCTCCACCAAAGTCAAACTTCTTCAACATGTCCGGTGTATACTTACCCTGGTGGATGAAGGTGCCGTCCTTGCTCTGCTTGATCTGGAGCCCTAGGAAATACTTGAGCTCACCCATGAGGCTCATCTCAAACTCACTGTGCATCTGCTCAGAAAACTTGGACACAAGAGCATCAGTAGTACCACCAAAAATGATATCGTCCACGTATATCTGAGCAACCAAGAAATCTGAGGCATCTCTGAGCAAGAAATGAGTTTTATCCATAGAACCCATCACAAAGCCCTTCCCAAACAAAAATTGCTTTAACCGGTCATACCAAGCCCTAGGGGCTTCCTTCAGACCATATAAAGATTTTTGCAGCTTAAAAACATGTCGAGGAAACTTAGGGTTCTCAAAACTAGGGGGGTGCCTAACATAGACCTCCTCCTCTATGTACCCATTTAGAAAAGCACTCTTGACATTCATTTGAAAAAGCTTAAAACCCTTCGAGACGGCAAAAGCTAAAAGAATGTGAATGGACTCAAGACGGGCAACAGGGGCAAAAGTCTCTTCAAAGTCAATACCCTCTTTCTGACAAAAACCCTGGGCAACTAATTAAGCTTTGTTGCGCACCACAACCCCATCTTCACCTTTCTTGTTTTTGAACACCCACTTGGTGCCTATGGGGTTGCATCCGGGTGGCAGATCAACTAGTGTCCAAACCCGATTGCAGACAAAATTCTCAAGCTCTTCTTGCATGGCATTAATCCAATTCGAATCAGAAAGAGCATGAGAAACGTCTTTGGGCTCAAAAGATGCAACAAAAGAAGATTCAGCAAACACAGCAAGAGAGTCAACAGAATAACGCAAAGTCCTCTCAGACAGATCACCAATGATGAGCTCTGAGTGGTGATCACACTGAACTGCTCGGGATCCCTAGTGATCTGAAGTCACCTCACTGGAGTCAGCAGCTGGCACCTCTGGACTCGACTGAGGGGGCTCGATCGAAGTGGAAGAAGTGATCAGAGGTCTGCCCTCGTCCTCAGTCGAAGTCTTCTACAGGCTGTGGAGAAGGCCCACCCTCATCAACAACTAGAGCGTCATCATCTTCCTCGAAGATGGACTCTCCGAGCTCACCATCTCCAGACAACTCAAAAGAAGGAGTCAAAGAAAGCAAGGACTCATCAAAAGAAACCTCACAAGTCTCGACAAGCTGCTGGGAGTCGAGGTTCCAAACACGAAAGTCTCGAGAATGCAAAGCATAACCAAGAAAAACTCCATCCCAGCAACGAGACTCAAACTTGTCCAAATGCCCTCCCTTCTTGAGCACAAAGCACTTGCAGCCAAACGCTCGCAAGTGGCTCACCTTGGGCTGTTTGCTAAACCGCAACTTATACGAAGTCTTACCTAGGTAAGCTCTAAGAAAAATGTGGTTGGCCAGATAGCAAGTCGTGTTCATGGCTTCAGCCCAAAAATGCCTAGGAGTCATGTGCTCATCGAGCATCGTCCTGGCCATCTTGACTAGCATGCGGTTCTTTCATTCCACAACGCCGTTCTGTGGGGGAGTGTAAGGAGCAGAAAACCGGTGATCAAGACCGTGATCACTACAGAAGCTGACGAACTGAGAGTTCTTGAACTCAGAGCCGTTGTCAGAGCGAATCGCTCACATCCGACCATTGTTCTCTTTCTTCAGCTTCAAAATCAGATCATGAACAAAATGAAAAGTCTCATCCTTAGACTCCAAAAAGAAAACCCACGAGAATCGAGAAAAATCGTCAACGATCACAAGCACGTACCACTTCCCACCGACTGAGCGTACCCGAGCTGGACCAACAGTGTCCATGTGTAACAGCTCTCCCGAGTACGAAGTCATCACCTGAGTCACAAGTGAGTGAGAAGCGGCAACCATTTTCCTGTGACGACAGGAATGGCAAACTAGATTCTTCTCCATCTTAAGCTTGGGCAATCATCGGATGAGGTCCATAGAACTCAATCTGACTAGCAGATCTATACTCAAATGACCTAACCTCCTATGCCACTTCCAGAGCTCAGAGGAGGATCCAGCAATCAAACAGCGAGAAGGGCCAAAAGAACTAGAGAAGTCAATCCAAAAAACCTTACCGAAGGGTAAGATCTGGCAAATCAAAGACCCTCTAGAATCAATCATAGAAGAACTGCCCTTCTTAAAATGAACCTCCAAACCATCCTCAAGAAGTTGCGAAATAGAAATCAAATTGAAGTTCAAATTTCTAACCAAAGCAACGTTCTTCAAAGAGAAATGGTCAGAGATACGAATTGAGCCAATGTCGTGTACCTTCCCTTGACCATTGTTCCCAAAGGTGATGTATTCCTTGGAGTTCGGGGGAGAGAGACTGGAGAACTATCTGCGATGTCCTGTCATGTGGCTAGAGCATCCTGAGTCCATGATCCATATGTCCTCCAGTCCCTGATCCTGCACAATCAGTGGTTGTATGGGGGAGCAAATGGTCCGGCACCAGGTTTAGCAAAAGAACTAAACCAGTGTCGAGCCATCTGCTCAAAAGACGGAAAACAGAAATCATCATAGCAGTCTGGACCAAAACGCGGCTCCAAGCACGGTCCTTGGTTCTGCCTAAAACCTCAGCCACGAGGTCCAAGACTGTATCCAAAACGACCTGGAGCTCTGCCGGAATGAACACCACCCTCCGGAGCACTGACATGAAAGTCGTCTCCTCTACCACCACCTACACGACGCGGCCTGGCCTCTACCCTCTCCCCGCATCGAGGAACTCCTAGTCTACCACCATACTGGTAGAACTGCTCCTGGCCACCACGGGATCTCTTTGCTCTCTCAACCCGCTTCCTCCTGAAGCAAAACTCCGCAAGATGCCTATCTTTCTAACAAAACTCACAGTGGTAAGTGGGCTTCTTGGGATGTGGTTGAGGCTTGGGGTTCTTGGGCTTGGTGGTGTTGGGTGTAGACTCTTTGGTGTGAGAAGGTCTAGGTAGAGAGTTGTAGGACCGAAAGTAGCGACCAGAGGGGGGTGAATGGGCGCCTTAAAATTCTTGCGAATCAATGGTCTGTTTCCAATACCCAACGCACCTCAAAAGACTAAGCAGTAGAAAATAAACAGAAGGCCTAAGTCTAAGGGTATCTAACCTAGATGCAATTGATGTTAAACAGAGAACTATTAAAGAAGTGCATCTAGGCAGATGAACACTGTGTAACAGGCCTAAACTTCCCAATGAAATGATCTAAGTATATGTAAGATGAAATGAGAAGTTACTGTCCAATTTTGTCTCCTGTTCAGAACTTGGCGAAGCCTGCTTCGCCCGTCGAGGTCTGCTCCGGAGATGATTGACGAAGACAGCTTCGCTGGTCGAAGCCTGCTTCGGAGGTTGGTTGCGGAGCTTGCTTCGGAGGTCAGTTGCGAAGCTTGTCGAAGATGCCGAAGGTGTTTTGGTCTATCCTAGTTCGAAGTGGCAAGAAGCGAAGTATGCCAGAGCCGGAGCCTGCTTTGAAGTATGTACTTCGAAGGCAAGGCTTCGGACACAGCTTCGAACGGAGCACTTCGAACCAAAACCCTCGAACAGGAAACTTCGAATACAACACACAGACGGACTACCTTCGAACAAAGAAGCGAAGCCTGTCACATGACAGAGGCACCAAATCCGAAGCCTACACACTACCTTCGAAAAGAGTAACCTTCGAAAAGAGAAGCGAAGGTTGACACGCCACAGAAAACCAAAGCGAAGTCAAGCAGAACGACAAGTTTCGAAGCCAACGTCGAAAACTATCGAAGTGTGAACTTCGTACAGCTAGGGACGGAGTACCTTCGCACAGTCGTTCGAAGTATGCGATGCTGTCCATTCAGAAAATACTTCGAAGCTAGCAACACAGGACTCAAACCAAGTACGAAGTTTGAACGAAGCCTTCAAAGAGTATACACTCGAAGCCTGCCTCACGGAGCTGAGGGGCTTCGAAACTGAGATGATGGCTTCGCCAGAAACAGCCAGAAAAGTTTCTGGAACCTGTCAGCTTCGATCAAAAAGCAGTGCAGAGAAGGTAAAAAGCTGGCAGCGAGCACTGTAGCAATAGTAGCAGTACTACTTGCAACAGCAAGAACTAGTACTACTTGCGTGAAGAACAAACCCAGCCGAAGCTTCCGAGCCCTCAAAAATTATGGGAAAACTTGCTATGCAGAAGAAATTAAACCATTAAAACCTCTGATGTTGTTGCACACGAGGGAGAGAGACTCCACCTCAATAATAAATGCAAAACAGCAACAATCAGGGGCAAGAACTCCTGGCGGCGCAAGCAAGAGTAAAAGAGGAGAGAGACAAGGCAAGAGACAAAAAGTGACCCAATAGAGTGGAATAGATTTCAGCCAAAAGGGTAGTCCAAACCCTAGGGATTGGGGTCCTATTTATAGGCAGCCCAACACTAGGAATATTCTACCAGCCCCTTAGGGTTTTTATAGACTCAAAAATAAAGGAAAAGACTCTACTAGTCCTTAGGTATTTTTACAGACACGACTGACTGACTGTGGGCCTAGAGTTACAGATGACTTATCCGGAAGCTCAGCTTTCGTAGCGACTACGGCTTCTCTTCTGGACAGTCAGATACAAGATCAACGGTTGTCAGTTTTGCGCCGAAACTGACAAAGCCTCCACCGGCTTTGCACCAGGTACGCGGATTGGGCCGGCCCGACTCCGCAGCTCTCTCAGCCCGGCAATCGCTCACCGCCCGTGTACCTGAGTCAGTCCTGGTCAACAGCCCAATGGGTCTTCTACTGCTTCTGGCCCATGCACCTGGATTGGGCCAGTCCGACTTCGCAGCCTCCTCAGCCCGATAGTCGCTCGCTGCCCGTGTACCTGAGTCACACACGGCCCATGAAACAGCAGATCTCCTCTCTTCTTCAGTCCTCTTTGACTATCGTTGACAATGACTCATCACTTCTGGAGCCATGAGGCCCACGCTATTCAGCATGGCTCCTCAATCTCCCCCTTGATGAGTGCATTGTCAACACTCCTCTTCTTCAGCTCTTCAGCATCTGCGAACAAATGTGGAAACACGAAAACAAAACACAAGAAACAAAGAAGAAGAAAAATAAGGTAAAAGTTTAACCCTAATGACCAAAAGCCAAACAGAAGCAAGAAACGGTCATTATGGTTAACCAAAACGTAAAAGCTCAAAATGAGTGTGATTTCAGAACAACAAGGATATCAACAGAGTAAGAACTCCCCCTTAAACTCTGATCCCAAATTTTCTCCCCCTTGTTGACAAGTGAACTCATCAAGCACTCAAAAGAGACACAGACTCCCCCTGAAATGCAACTCCCCCTCAAAATATGCAGTGAATTCAACTGGAGTGCAGAAGGAGTGTAGAAAGCATGCTTCTCAAATATGATTGACTGCGATTACAGCATCTAACAAGCATAGCAAAAGAGATACTGTCTAAGATACATGGCATGATCAGTGCAACAGATGATATCTAAAGAAAGTCATTTGCACGCATTTTTCAGTTTTTGCAAACAAAAACATCACCACATTTTCTAGTAAAACAAGCAAGGTAAAGCATGAGATGCAAAAGCTAACTGATATCTACCAAGATAAGCTTTGTGCAGAACAAAGTGCTTCAGCAAACTTGTTATCATATCAATTTTCAAGCTTTTTCTTGTTCCTTTTTCATTTTTGCCAGGGGTTATTTGCATGTCAAACCTTATGCTGACCGACCAAGTCAAGCCTAGGCCAGAACTGGACCATCAGAAGCTTAAGACATTGGTCTTGGCATACACTACACTGTCCTAGTTCATACCAAAGTGCTATGGTATGCAGTCCAGAACAAATGTAATGCGACAAAGCAAACCCACCTGGATCTTTTCAATTTATGCTCAAAAAGGCATGGAATTTTCATTTTTCTCGAATTTTCATCATTTTTATAGCACATTTCCATGTTTGAAGCATACAGATGTCCAAGTTGCATATTTGCATCTAAGTCAGAAACTAGCTACAAGGCATGTAACAGATAGCAAGAACATTCATCCTACGCATGCTAGTTACCAGAAGCAATAGTGATTATTTTTCAATTTGAAAGCATAAAAGTCATGCATATGATAGATATCAGACATATCATTTGAACTGAAGCAAAGCATGATCATCGACAAGTAATCAAAAGCATGTACCAGCTAGAATAAGTAAAGCAGCTCAATCATATAACAGAAGCAAGCTCAAAAGTGTGATATGTGAATATGCAAGATATGAACACACACAGAAAGACTCAAGAAAAGAGTAAAGAGGAAAGAAAACTGACGCAAAATATCCTAAAAAGGATACACAACACCCAAATCCCCTCGTAAACGCTCAAATGTAGACTGATCTAGGGGTTTGGTCAAAATGTCAGCCAACTGATGATGGGTATCAACATGAACAAGGTCAATGACACCTTTCTCATATTGATCCCGCAAGAAGTGAAAGCGCACATCAATGTGTTTGGTTTTTGAATGGAGACACGGGTTTTTCCCTACACTAATAGCACTTGTGCTATCGCAAAACAATGGAACTCTGGTAGGAAAGAACAACCCAAAATCTCGTAGAGTGGAAATCATCCAAACCAACTGTGAGCAGCAGCTAGCAGCAGCTACGTACTCAGCCTCTGTGGTCGAAAGAGCAACTCCAGATTGCTTTCGAGAAGACCAAGAGACAAGAGAAGAACCAAGAAACTGGCAAGTACCGGAAGTCGACTTGCGATCCAACCGGCACCCACCAAAGTCGGCATCCGAAAAGCCAGATAAATCAAGAGATGATGATGCTGAATAGTAAAGACCAAGATCAGGCGCATAAGTGAGATACCTGAAGATGCGCTTGACAGCCTGCCGATGAGACGCGCGTGGTGAAGACTGGAAACGCGCGCAAAGTCCCACTGCGAACTGTATATCCGGTCTTGTTGCCGTTAAGTACAACAGCGAGCCGATCATCCCTCGAAACTCCCTTTCATTGACCTTGACACCGCTCTCATCCTTGTCCAGACCCCCAGAAGTGCCCATCGGGGTCATCTGCGGCTTCAATTCACCACCAAAGTCAAATTTCTTAAGCATATCACGAGTGTACTTACCTTGGTGGATGAAGGTGCCGTCCTTGGTCTGCTTGATCTGGAGCCCTAAGAAGTACTTGAGCTCACCCATGAGGCTCATCTCAAACTCACTGTGCATCTGCTCAGAAAACTTGGACACAAGAGAATCAGTAGTACCGCCAAAAATAATATCATCCACATAAATCTGAGCGACTAAGAAATCTGAAGCATCTCTGAGCAAGAAAAGAGTTTTATCCACAGAACCCATCACAAAGCCCTTCCCCAACAAAAATTGCTTCAACCGGTCATACCAAGCCCTAGGGGCTTGCTTCAACCCGTATAAAGCTTTGTGCAACTTAAAAACATGTCGAGGAAACTTAGGGTTCTCAAAACCAGGGGGTTGCCTAACATAAACCTCCTCTTCTATGTACCCGTTCAGAAAAGCACTCTTAACATCCATTTGAAAAAGCTTAAAACCCTTCGAAACGGCAAAAGCTAGAAGAATACGAATGGACTCAAGGCGGGCAACAGGAGCGAAGGTTTCTTCAAAGTCAATACCTTCCTTCTGGCAATAACCCTGGGCAACCAGTCGAGCTTTGTTGCGCACCACAACCCCATCTTCACCTTGTTTGTTCTTGAATACCCACTTGGTGCCTATGGGGTTGCATCCTGGTGGCGACTCAACTAGTGTCCAAACCCGATTACGGACAAAATTCTCAAGCTCTTCTTGCATAGCATTAATCCAATTAGAATCAGAAAGAGCATGAGAAACGTCTCTGGGCTCAAAAGATGCAACAAACGCAGATTCAGCAAACACAGCGAGAGAGGCAGAAGAACGCAAAGTCCTCTCAGTCAAATCACCTATGATGAGCTCCGAGGGATGGTCACGCTGAACTGCTCGGGTTCCCTGGTGATCTAAAGTCACCTCACTGGAGTCAGCAGCTGGCACCTCTGGACTCGACTGAGGGGGCTCGATCGAAGTGGAAGAAGTGATCAGTGGTCCGCCCTCATCATCAGTCGAAGTCTTAGAAGGTGTGGGCTCTACGGGGGATGCAGAGGGCCCACCCTCATCAGCAGCTGGAGTATCCTCATCTTCCCCGAAGATGGACTCTCCGAGCTCATCATCACCAGAAAGCTCAAAAGGAGTCAAAGAAGGCAAGGACTCATCAAATGACACCTCACAAGTCTCGACAAGTAGGTGGGATTCGAGGTTCCAAACACGGAAGCCTCGAGAATGCAATGCATAACCATGAAAAACACCATCCCAGCAACGAGACTCAAACTTGTCCAAGTGCCCTCCCTTCTTGAGCACAAAGCACTTGCAGCCAAACGCTCGCAAGTGGCTCACCTTGGGCTGTCTGCCAAACCGCAATTCATATGATGTCTTACGAAGGTAAGCTCTAAGAAAAATGCGGTTGGCCAGATAGCAAGCCGTGTTCATAGCTTCAGCCCAAAAACGCCTAGGAGTCCTGTGCTCATCGAGCATCGTCCTGGCCATCTCGACTAGCGTGCGGTTCTTTCGTTACACAACGCCGTTCTGTGGGGGAGTGTAAGGAGAAGAAAACTGATGGTCCAGACCCTGATCACTACAGAAGCTGACGAACTGAGAGTTCTTGAACTCAGAGCCGTTGTTGGAGCGAATTGCTCGCATCCGACCATTGTTCTCATTCTTCAGCTTCAAAATCAGGTCATGGACAAAATGAAAAGTTTCATCCTTAGACTCCAAAAAGAAAACCCACGAGAATCGAGAAAAGTCGTCAACAATCACAAGTGCATACCACTTCCCACCGACTGAGCGTACCCGAGCTGGACCTACAGTGTCCAAATGTAAAAGCTCACCCGGATACGAAGTCATCACCTGAGTCACAGGTGAGTGAGAAGCGGCAACCATTTTCCCATGACGACAGGATGACAAACTAGATCCTTCTCCATCTTAAGCTTGGGCAATCCTCGGATGAGGTCCATAGAGCTTAACCTGACTAGCAGATCAAAACTCAAGTGACCTAACCTCCTATGCCACTTCTAGAGCTCAGAAGAAGATCCAGCAATCAAACAGCGAGAAGGGCCAAATGAACTAGAGAAGTCAATTCGAAAAACTTTACCGAAAGGTAAAATCTGACAAACCAAAGACCCTCTAGAATCAACCACAGAAGAATTACCCTTCTTAAAACGCACTTCCAAACCATCCTCAAGAAGTTGCGAAACAGAAATCAAGTTGAAGTTCAAATTTTTAACCAAAGCAACATTCTTTAAAGAGAAATGATCTGAAATGCGAATTGAGCCTATGCCACTTACTTTCCCTTGACCGCTGTTCCCGAACGTGATGTACTCTTTGGAGCTCGGGGGAGTGAGACTGGAGAACCATCTGCGATGTCCCGTCATGTGGCGAGAGCATCCTGAGTCCATGATCCAAACATCCTCCAGTCCCCGGTCCTGCACAATCAGTGTCTGTAAGTGGGAGCAAATGGTCCGGCACCAGGTTTAGCAAAGGAGCTAAACCAGTGTCGAGCCATCTACTCAAAAGATGGAAAGCGAAAACCATCAAAAGAGTTTGGACCAAAACGCGGCTCAAAGCGCGGTCCTCGGTTCTGCCTAACCCTGCGGCCACGAGGTCCAGAACCGTAGCCAAGACGGTCTGGAACTCTGCCAGAACGGACACCACCAACTGGAGCACGGGCAAGAAAGCCGTCTCCTCTACCACCACCTACACGACGCGGCCTGGCCTCCAGCCTCTCCCCGCACCGAGGAACATGCAGTCTACCACCCTGCTGATAGAACTGCTCCTGATCACTACGAGCCCTCTCTGCTCTCTCAACCCGCTTCCTTCTGAAGCAGAACTCCTCAAGATGCCCGTCTTTCTGACAGTACTCACAATGATAGGTGGGCTTCTTGGGATGTGGTTGAGGCTTGGGATGTTTGGGCTTAGTGGTGTTTGGTGTTGTCTTCTTGGGTTGAGAGGGTCCAGGAAGAGAGTCAAGAGAAGTGTTGAGATTTTTGGGCTTTGGAACCCAGACAGGTTTCTTGGGTGGAGCTTTAGGTGGTTCATGGATCACTCCATCCTTGGGATGACAAGCCTGGGAAGACTCAGTGGAGTGAGTCTTGGGATACCTCTGCTCTGGAGTCATTTTACTCCACTCCACTGCCCGGCTAATGGCACTTTCAAAGTCAGCCTTGGTGTAGGTGTAACCAACCCCAAACCCATCCTGCCTCTTGAACTGCTGGATCATCATGCCAAGCTGTGGCTCTCTGGCACTGATCCAACTCAGGATAGAACGGAGGTAAAAGTTCTCATTCTGAGAATCTGCTAGCTCCTCTCTCAAGGAAGCTAGAACCTCCACCTGAGACAAGCAGGTCTCACACTCACTCTCTACTTGGACAGACTTTTTGGCTTTCAGCTTGATCAACTCCATTCTAAGAGACAGACAATTCTCACAGACAGTGGGTGGAACTGACAGTGTCTTAAGCTCTAGCCTAGTCTAGGCAAGCTCAGCTCTCAACCTCTCCAAATCACCCAAATGTTCATTACCCTTGGATTTCAGCTCAGCTAAGGCAGCTAGATGAGATGGGCAATCAACACAGGATGCGATGACAGTGGCTTGAGCATCTTTCAGCTCCAGCTGAGCGCTTTCAAGCTCAGTGGCCAAAGCGTCCCTCTCATCAACCCTTTCTGTGTACCTGGACTTCAGAGTCGACAGGTCACACAGAAGCACCTCACACTTCGGGCACTCACTGCTATCACCCAAGCAAGGGGAAGAAGATAGACTCTCAATTCTGCCGTTGGCTACGGCAAGCTCACTCTCTAACTCATCTATCCTCTTCTTAGCTCCCCGAAGCAGTTTTTCCCGATATTTCAACTCCTGACGATTTCTTTCGAGTAAATCAACGATTTCGCGTTCATAAGATGATACCTTTTCGTTGTCGTCATCGTCGGAGTTGTCGGAGGAGCTCTTTTCTTCCTTATCCCCAAGTGCCATTGAGCAGAAGCTATTGCGGGATCTTCAGCGCTGGTGTGAGCGGCTCTTCGGCTTGTCTCCGAAGGCCATGAAGCAGAGGCCCGCCGGATCATCCTTGTCCTTCCCCTTCCTGATGGCGATCTCCTCATCGCTTGAGCTCGATGAAGAGGAAGAAGACGTGGACTGCTTGGAGTAGCTCTTCTCCATCTCGGCGAAGAAGGCCTTGTCGCGCTTCTTGTTCTCTCGCCGGTAGTCCTTCAGGGCCTTTCTGAAGAATCTGGTCTTCGGCTTGCCCTTGTTGAAGGATGAGCTCTCGTGCTTGCCGGAGTCATGAAAGCCACCACCGGTGCCCTTCTTGTGTCCATTTCGCTTGGGGCAGTCGGCGATGAAGTGTCCTGGATCACCACACTCAAAGCATCCGGATTTTGTGCCGTGTCTTTTGAACATTCTCTTATCATAGACACGACGCACCCGGTTGTTAAAAAGACACAAATCATCATCTCCCAACAACTCAAGCTGGTCCTCAGTGATAGACATCAAGGAGAACCCAGCACAACTCACAGAAGAGGGATCAACAGAAGGTGTAGCAAGGGCTAGGGATTTTGATCCAGAACCAGTGAGATTTGATCTCAACTGGATATCTACCTCAGTGGCCTTCAGCTTGCTAAATAACTCAGAAATGGTCAAGGTATCGTAAGAAGTGCTCTCAACGATAGAGGATACCTTGATCTCCCAGATCTTTGGGTCCAAGGTATGGAGAACCTTGAGCGCCTGCTCATGATCTGAGACTAACTGAGCACCCTCAGCCTTGTTATCCCGAAGCTTGTTTATGATCGAACTGAAAACGACCAAACAAAGCCTCAACAGATTCACCCGGCTTCTGTGTGAAATTCTCATATTCACGCCGGTAGGTCTGATAGAGCCAAGCCTTGACCTGTGCTGTTCCCTCATGGTGTGCCTTGAGGGTAGCCCAGATCTCTCTCGCAGTGGAGAGATGACTCACACGCTCAAACTCAGTGGGACCTAAACTAGAAAACAGGAATGTTCACAGCCTTACTGTTGCTCAGATGCTGAGCAATGATACCAGCAGTACCTTGCTCAGTAACTGGCAAAATGACAAACGTGGTGTGAACGCAAATGTCCCATACGTCCGAACCCTGGCTCATGAGATAGGCTCGCATGCGAGTCTTCCAATAATTATAGCCATAGGCTTCCAAGGACGGGACCTTGCCAGGAGAAGTCATGGTCACTACTGGGGTTTAGAACCGGTTAAGGTATGGAAAAACCCTAACCTCGCTCTGATACCACTTGTAGGACCGAAAGTAGCGACCAGAGGGGGGGGTGAATGGGCGCCTTAAAAATTCTTGCGAATCAATGGCATGTTCCCAATACCCAACGCACCTCAAAAGACTAAGCAGTAGAAAATAAACAGAAGGCCTAAGTCTAAGGGTATCTAACCTAGATGCAATTGATGTTAAACAGAGAACTATTAAAGAAGTGCATCTAGGCAGATGAACACTGTGTAACAGGCCTAAACTTCCCAATGAAATGATCTAAGTATATGTAAGATGAAATGAGAAGTTACTGTCCAATTTTGTCTCCTGTTCGGAACTTGGCGAAGCCTGCTTCGCCCGTCGAGGTCTGCTCCGGAGATGATTGACGAAGACAGCTTCGCTGGTCGAAGCCTGCTTCGGAGGTTGGTTGCGGAGCCTGCTTCGGAGGTCAGTTGCGAAGCTTGTCGAAGATGCCGAAGGTGTTTTGGTCTATCCTAGTTCGAAGTGGCAAGAAGCGAAGTATGCCAGAGCCGGAGCCTGCTTCGAAGTATGTACTTCGAAGGCAAGGCTTCGGACACAGCTTCGAACGGAGCACTTCGAACCAAAACCCTCGAACAGGAAACTTCGAATACAGCACACAGACGGACTACCTTCGAACAAAGAAGCGAAGCCTGTCACATGACAGAGGCACCAAATCCGAAGCCTACACACTACCTTCGAAAAGAGTAACCTTCGAAAAGAGAAGCGAAGGTTGACACGCCACAGAAAACCAAAGTGAAGTCAAGCAGAACGACAAGTTTCGAAAGCCAACTTCGAAAACTATCGAAGTGTGAACTTCGTACAGCTAGGGACGGAGTACCTTCGCACAGTCGTTCAAAGTATGCGATGCTGTCCGTTCAGAAAATACTTCGAAGCTAGCAACACAGGACTCAAACCAAGTATGAAGTTTGAACGAAGCCTTCAAAGAGTATACGTTCGAAGCCTGCCTCACGGAGCTGAGGGGCTTCGAAACTGAGATGATGGCTTCGCCAGAAACAGCCAGAAAAGTTTCTGGAACCTGTCAGCTTCGATCAAAAAGTAGTGCAGAGAAGGTAAAAAGCTGGTAGTGAGCACTGTAGCAATAGTAGCAGTACTACTTGCAACAGCAAGAACTAGTACTACTTGCGTGAAGAACAAACCCAGCCGAAGCTTCCGAGCCCTCAAAAATTATGGGAAAACTTGCTATGCAGAAGAAATTAAACCATTAAAACCTCTGATGTTGTTGCACACGAGGGAGAGAGACTCCACCTCAATAATAAATGCAAAACAGCAACAATCAGGGGCAAGAACTCCTGGCGGCGCAAGCAAGAGTAAAAGAGGAGAGAGACAAGGCAAGAGACAAAAAGTGACCCAATAGAGTGGAATAGATTTCAGCCAAAAGGGTAGTCCAAACCCTAGGGATTGGGGTCCTATTTATAGGCAGCCCAACACTAGGAATATTCTACCAGCCCCTTAGGGTTTTTACAGACTCAAAAATAAAGGAAAAGACTCTACTGTCCTTAGGTATTTTTACAGACACGACTGACTGACTGTGGGCCTAGAGTTACAGATGACTTATCCGGAAGCTCAGCTTTCGTAGCGACTACGGCTTCTCTTCTGGACAGTCAGATACAAGATCAACGGTTGTCAGTTTTGCGCCGAAACTGACAAAGCCTCCACCGGCTTTGCACCAGGTACGCGGATTGGGCCGGCCCGACTCCGCAGCTCTCTCAGCCCGGCAATCGCTCACCGCCCGTGTACCTGAGTCAGTCCTGGTCAACAGCCTAGTGGGTCTTCTACTGCTTCTGGCCCATGCACCCGGATTGGGCCAGCCCGACTTCGCAGCCTCCTCAGCTCGACAGTCGCTCGCTGCCCGTGTACCTGAGTCACACGCGGCCCATGAAACAGCAGATCTCCTCTCTTCTTCAGTCCTCTTTGACTATCGTTGACAATGACTCATCACTTCTGGAGCCATGAGGCCCACGCTATTCAGCATGGCTCCTCAAGAGTCTAGAGAAGTGCGGAAGTGTTTGGGCTTTGGAACCAGATGGGTTTCTTGGTTGGAGCTTTAGGCTGTTCTTGGAACACTCCATCCTTGGGCTGACTAGCCTGGAAAGACTCAATAGAGTGATTCTTAGGGTATCTCTGTTCAGGAGTCATTTTACTCCACTCCACTGCCCGGCTAATAGCACTCTCAAAATCAGGCTTGGTGTAGGTGTAGCCTACCCCAAATCCATCCTCTCTCTTAAACTGCTGGATCATCATGCCGAGTTGTGGCTCTCTGGCACTCACCCAACTTAGGATCTGACGGAGGTAAAAGTTCTCATTCTGAACATCAGCTAGCTCCTCTCTCAAGGAAGCTAGAACCTCCACCTGAGACAAGTGGGTCTCACACTTCTCTATCAACCTGGACAGACTTCTCGGCTTTCAGCTTGATCAACTCCAATCTAAGAGACAAGCAGTTCTCACAGACAGTGGGTGGAACTGACAGTGTCTCAAGCTCTAGCCTAGTCTGCTCTAGCTCAGCTCTGACTCCCTCCAAATCACCCAATTGTTCATCACCCTTGGCTTTCAGCTCAGCTAAACTAGCTAGATGGGATGGGCAATCAACACAGGGCACGACAACAGTGGCATGAGCATCTTTCAGCTCCAACTGAGTGCTCTCAAGCTCAGTGGCCAAAGAGTCCCTCTCATTAACCCTTTCTGTGTACCTAGACTTCAGAGTCGTCAAGTCACACAACACCACTCACACTTTGGGCACTCACTGCTATCACCCAAGCAAGGAGAAGAAGATAGACTCTCAATTCTGCCGTTGGCCACGGCAAGCTCACTCTCAAGTTCATCTATCCTCTTCTTAGCTCCTCTAAGCAGTTTTTCCCGATATCTCAACTCCTGACAATTATTTCAAGTAAATCAACGATTTCACGTTCGTAAGAGGATACCTTTTCATTGTCGTCGTCGGAGTCAGTCGGAGGAGCCCTTTTCTTCCTTATCCCCAAGAGCCATTGAGCAGAAGCTCTTGTGGGATCTTCGGCGTCGATGTGAACAACTTTTCGGCCTTTCCCCGAAAGCGATGAAGCAGAGGCCTGTCGGATCGTCCTTGTCCTTCCCCTTCCTGATCACGATCTCCTCATCACTTGAGCTTGATGAAGAGGAAGAAGACGAAGACCACTTGGAGTAGCTTTTCCCCATCTCGGCGAAGAAGGCCTTGTCTCGCTTCTTGTTATCACGCCGGTAGTCCTTCAGGGCCTTTCTGAACAATCTAGTCTTTGGCTTGCTGTTACACGGAAACGTGCCCCCACACTTGGGTCAGTTCGATGATCCAAAAGTTCACGGATACTTAGGGACAAGCCTAAGCGTGACGTAGCACCGACGTCGCAGTTCTGACTACCCTTAGTCGTGATAAGGGGGGTGGAGTCGCCAGGCAACCATATTATACAAAATAATCCAATTAGCCGAAAGAGATAGATTAAAACAGAATAAAATCGACAAACTAGTCGGACTCCGTCTGGTTCTAAGTCTGGTGCGGAGGGGTCACCGAAGTATACCTTCGGCGTTCGACGCGAAGTACTCCGCCGAACGGTGCTTCGGCGTTCGAACTGATTCGGCCGAAGATGGACTCCGAACGGATCTGGACGCAGTGATCACCTCCGAACAGTGGGGCTCGGCGTGAGATCTCCGATACAGTAGACTACGAGATAATGACGTGAGGGCCACGCGCAGGCGCAACTTCGTACGATGCGGAGTATTGTCGTGGTGAAGCCTGTTGACGAAGTATGCTGGCGAAGCCTGTTGCTGGAGCCTGTAGTCCACCGAAGGGTGTCTGACGACCTCCGAAACTGATCTCTCAGCTCCGGATACCTCCTGCGAAGTCGCTCCGAACGTGCGAACCTGCAACAGAGATAATTCGAAGTACTAATTCGGCCTGAGGACCGAATTTTGCTAAGTGTTGCACTAGTAGCGAAGGTAGCAATCTATTACGCAGATTAGCGGATACTTCACACGCGAAGTAACAAGGCGATAGCAATCTATTATGTAGATTAACGGATACTTCGCAGGCGAAGTAACAAGGGTTACCACTGTTCCATAGCGGCTGACGGAGGGCTTCTAGGCAAACCCACAAAGAGGTACAAGGAAAATAAAAGTAAAGTAAATGCAATCAAAGCATGGGCTTTGGTTTGGTTTGAGTTGGGGGGTTCTCTATGCCGGCCTTGCTTCTCTATTTATAGGGGCTTAACTCCTAATCTAATCTGCTATTAATCCGGCCAGATAGAGATAAAGATTGAGTTGGGAACGCATACAACTCTATCTCTGCCATGGTGGGCTTCGGTCAGGCCCGTCGAGGCCTACTCCTCGGGCCGAAGCTTCGGCAGCGTGGGCCTCCGAAGGCTTCCTAGCAGAAGCCCATGGGCTGGCTAGAGGCTTTCGGAGCCCATAGCTCAATGGACTTCGACCCTATAGGGCTTCGGATAGACCCTGGACATGTGCACTTTCGGCCCAAATCACCAAAAATTGATATTTTGACAATCTAGCCATTGATGCTTTTTTTTGCTATCAACACATGCCCCCTGCCTTTTAGTGAACTAGTGAACTAAAAGCACAATGACTTGAAGACGATGCCATTCGTATCGGCTTTTCGACACTTTTATGCATTGCCGGGAGCGATTTCGGCTATCTTAAAAGGACCTTCCCAACTAGGTGACCATTTACCAAATTTGGGACTCTTCATGCCTAAGGGTAAAATCGTTTTCCACACCAAGTCTCCTATTTGAAATGATTTTGGTTTAACCTTCTTATTCTAGGCTTTAGCTACTCTCTTCTTCTCTACTTCTATGGCTTCTAAAGCCCTTAGTCTCTTATCGGTCACTTCCTCTAGATTATCTTTTAGAAGAGTTTCATATTTGTCGACCGATAAGCCGTCCCACTTTAACACCCTTAAGGAGCCAAGATCTACCTCTACAGGCAGAATGGCCTCTTGTCCATATACCAACTCATATGGACTGACCTTGGTAACACCGTGCTTGGCAATCCTACAGGCCCATAGCGCCTCGGAAAGCACCTCATGCCACCTTTTAGGAAACTCCTCAATTTTCTTCTTAATGAGCTTAATCACGGTTTTATTACTAGACTCGGCCTGACCATTGGCCTGAGCATAGTAAGGTGAAGAGTTTATCAACTTAATACCATAATATTCGGCGAAGTCCCTTACTTCTCTAGAAACAAATGAACTACCTTGATCTGTAGTAAGGGTTTGAGGAATGCCGAATCTATGTATGATGTGCTTCAAAATAAAATCACGTACCTCATTGTGAGTCATGTTCTTGAGAGGTACGGCCTCGGTCCACTTAGTGAAGTAATCTGTTGCCATCAACATGAACCGATGCCCTTTTGATGAAGGAGTGTGGATTTGGCCGGTGAAGTATAAACCCCAACCTCAAAACGGCCATGGCTTGACAATAGGATTGAATAATGAGGCAGGAGCCAACTGAATATTGCCAAACTTCTGACATGCTTCACACCCTCTATAGTACTTGAAACAGTCTTCAGTCATAGTCGGCCAATAAAACCCTGCTCTTTTGAGCATCCAACTCATTTTTTGGGCCAACTGATGAGTGCTGCAAAGCCCTTCATGGACTTCCCCTGTATCCACTTGGGATTGCTCATGGTCTAAACACTTCAACAGTACTCCGTCGATGGTTTGGTGATACAATATGTCGTCTATCAACACGAATTTGAACGCTTGTCGCCGAACCTTCCGATCAACCCTTTGGCCAGGGTCTCTCAAATACTGGACGATTGGGACTCTCCAATCACCCTTGTAGGTTTCAGAGGGTCTCGCTGGTCCACCTTCTGAAAAAACTTCTAAACTACTGACTTCGGGGTGTGCTAGGCCGAAGCCCTTCGGAGGGTTCAGACTCCGGGGAGCCTTCTCCGTGCAGGAGGCTTTGGCCTACGGACCTCGGCGTGCCAGCACCTTCGATCGGCAGGGTACTCCAGTCTAGGATCCTTGGTGCGCAGTGACCTTCGGCGGTCAGAGGGGTTCGACCCGGAGGGTGCGCCTGCCCATCGTTACTGGCTTCGGTAGTGAGACTAAACACCGGCTTCTCCAATATAGAAAATTTCCCTCTCCTGACTTGGTAGCCAGATGCTTGCTGAGCCAAATCATTAGCGACTGAATTGGCTTCTGTTGACACGTGAGATATTTTGAAATCATCAAAAGTAGCAACTATGTCTAGACACTTGTCCAAGTAACTATTCAGCAAGCCATTAAAACATTGAGCATTCTTAGCTACTTGTTGTACTACTAATAACAAATCACCATATGCGTGAACATGTTTAGCGCCTACAGACTCTAGTAATTCAAGACCTAGCAACAAAGCTTCGTATTCGGCTTGGTTATTAGTGGAAGAATACTCTAGTCGGGCCGAGGTTTCAAAGCACATACCATTAGGTGATATGAGAACCACTCCAATACCTTGGCCACTCTTGCAAGCCGAACCATCAAAATAGATTTTCCATGGTACTACCTCAACTAGAGCAATAGTATCACTCCAGCTAATATCTATGTGATGATCAACTATAAAGTTGGCTACGACTTGGCCTTTCATCGCTCTGAGGGGCTCGTAGGCCAAATCATACTCAATCAACGCGTAAGCCCATTTTCCGATTCTCCCACTTAGAATCGGCTTCTGTAACATGTGCTTTATAACATCGGTTTGGCAAACGACAACACATGTAGTGGGGAGAAGATAGTGGCGTAACTTAGTGCACGCGTAATAAAGTGATAGACACAATCGTTCCACAAACGCGTACCTGGTTTCGGCGTCCAGCAAGCGGCGGCTCAAGAATGTGATAATGTACTCATTTCCCTCTACCTCCTGGGTTAGCACGGCTCCAATCACGCCACCTTCGAAGCGATGTATAGCCGAAACGGAATCCCGGCCTTGGGTGCTCTCACCACGGGCGGTGATGACAAGCACTCCTTGATTTTCTCAAAAGCACTTTGCTGGCTTGCCACCCAAGTGAACTCGGCCTCGTTTTTCAGCCTGGAGTATGGGGACAAAGGCATCAATCTTGCCGGACAAGTTGGATATGAAGCGACGCAAATAGTTCAACTTGCCTAGCAACTTTTGCACATCTCTTTTGCATGTTGGTGTTGCAATGTTTCTGATCTTCTCAAGTCTCTTAGGATCAATTTCTATGCCTCTCTCGTGAATCATGAAACCTAAGAACTTACCCACCGACACACCAAAAGCACATTTGAGTGGGTTCATTTTCAACCCATACTGCCGCATCCTATCAGAAGCAACCTTCAAATCAGCTAAGTGGTTTCTCATAGCGTCCGATTTGACTACGACATCATCGATGTAAACTTCTAACATAACTCCTAGCAAGTCATGAAAGATCAAGTTCATAGCAGGCTGATAGGTGGCACCGACATTTTTCAAACCAAAAGTCATGACGACCCACTCGAACAAACCGACAAAACCAGGGCATCGAAAGGCAGTCTTATGGACGTCCTCTTAGGCCATGAAGATTTGATTATAACCAGCATTGCCATCAAGAAAACTTAGTACCTTGTGTCCTGAAGCATCGTTGATCAGCATGTCGGCTATCGGCATTGGATACTCATCCTTCGGAGTGGCTCTATTCAGATCCCAAAAATCAATGCACACTCGTATCTTGCCGCTCCCTTTCTTCTCTACAGGCACAATGTTAGCAACCCATTCCGCGTACCTGCACAGGCCTAATAAATTCAGCCTTGAGTAGTCGTTCCACTTCTTCCTTAACTCAGTTATAGACGGCCGAATTAAAGCAGGCGGGGAGGCTTCTTATAAGGTCTAAATCCGGACTTGATGGGCAGCCGATGCTCCACGAGTTCGCGGCTTAATCCTGGCATCTCGCTATATTCCCATGCGAAACAATCGACATACGACCGAAGTAACTTTATTACTTCAGCCTTTTCATCGGGCTGCAAATGTTGGTTTACAAAAGTCGGCCTTGGGATGTTACCATCACCTATATCGACTTCCTCCAAGGGATCGGCCGACGCAAAACCTTGCCCTAATTTTTCTACTTCGCTAAAGTCCCCGATGGCCTTGGCAATACCGTCTTTACTAGACCGATATTGCTCTACACGAGACTTTAGCCAATCTTGATTGTTCTTGCTAGACATGTCTATTAATACAAAAATAGTCGTGCTACTCCAGCCGGCTTTACAGACACTGGTACAAACCGCCCTCTGGATACGCTAACAAAATCGTAGTATGAAAGATCTCTACCTGACAGACACTATACTTTGTTGTGGACGGCGTCAACCGACACATCGGCCAAAGCTACTTGGGCCGAAGTATCCGTGGGGATGACTTCTACCTCATCGTCGTCCCACTGTATCAGGCACTGGTGTGGAGTAGAAGGGATGCAACAGTTCGCGTGAATCCAGTCGCGCCCGAGTAGTACGCTATAGTTACCTTGTACGTCGACGACGAAGAACGCTGTTGGCAATGTCTTGTTGCCCACCGTCAACTCCATAGAGAGTACTCCCTTGGCCTCGGAGCTCTCGCCGTTGAAGCCGTTGAGCATCAAGTTGGTCTTCTTCAGGTCATCTTCGTCCCTGCCAAGTTTCTTCAACAACGAATAAGGCATTAAGTTAACAGTGGCGCCGCCGTCGACGAGCATCCGGTAAATCGGCTTCCCATCAATGTGACCCCTGACATAGAGGGGCTTTAGATGGCGAGTCGAGTCCTCGGGCTTCTTGAAGATGGCATTGCGCGGGCCGAGGTTCAACTGAGCAACCTCGACCTCGTCCCATGGTAGGGCAACTCGGCAGGTAGAATGACGATGTTGATATCCATCACCTGGGGTGCCGGCCCTTCAGAGATGGGCGAGTAATCGTCGTCGAGCATGTCGTCATCGTCATCGCTCGGACTAGGAGCTGGGTTGGTTATCTCAACCGGCTTCTCCCTCCATACCTGCTTTGTAGCTGGCCGAGGGCGTATCTCTTCGAAGATAGCGTCATGCTCGGCCTCAGCTTCCCTCTCGCGCATCTCCTGTGCCCGTAGTCATTGTAAGCGTCTCTTCTGTGATTTGGACATGCCTGGAGGTGCCCAAGATGGCTGAGGCTTGGTGTCGGGTGCTACTACTCGACTTCTATTAATTCTGGCCGAAGTGGTACTGTGCCCTTCGGCCTTGTGCACCCAGTGTTCAGAGGGGGCTTCGCTGCGAACCCCGTCGGACGGACTGGCCTCGTTCGGCCGATCGAACCAAGCTTCGACACAGAGTTCGGCCGAAGCATGAGACTTACCTCCGTTAGACCTCGGTGACAAAGTCTTCAGGATTGGGACTTCCAGAGACTGACTCCCTGACCTCAGCCTCTGCGTGCTCGCACCCTTCGGCTTCGCTCTGTACGGTCCGATTCGGAGGCACCACGGACAGTATGTGGATGATGCCTCCTTCCGCTGCGTCTGTTTGCCCCTGCCATCCATAATACTCCGAAGGAAAACAAGGCATAGTGTTAGGTTGTGGAGGGTACCCCAACATGGATACGTACGGAGCCCACGGGGTCCCCGCCCAATCATACGGCGAAGGCATCGGTGACTCCAGTGGCCTCGCCCACTATGGGCCGAACCCGTTACCTGGAGGGGGGTTCGGCCAAGTCGAAGGTATCTCGGACCACACCAGCGAAGGGTCTTGCCAGGCCGGAGGTATGTTCGGCTAGTGTGGGATGAAGCCTCCCATCGGGGAAGTCCAACACGGTGCGGGGTTCGGCCATTGGGGGCCGAAGTTGTTGTACAGGGGACCCGACTACTGGGGCTCGAAGCCGTTGTACGGGGGGTTCGGCCGTTGTGGCTTGGAACCACCGTGCAGAGCATCAGACCACCGCGGCCTGAAGGCTTCGTGCGGAGGGTTCACCTGCCTCGGTCCGAAGCCACCCTTCGATGGTCTTGGACCCTTCGGCTGTTTTAACTTAGCGTGTGGACCTGCTTCTTTGGCTCTCCTCTGATGCTTGTTCAGCAGCATGTCATATGTTACCTTCGGCCTCTTGCGAGCCTTAGCCGAAGGGGTATTAATGTTCTGTTTCCACACTCCTACCTCGGGATTATTTGGCACGAGTGTGCGAGTGCGTGGTTCTCCAACAATTACATCTTTCCATTTAGCCAACTCGGCCTGTTCCGGCCGAATCAACACCTTCTTTTCGCTGAGGTCGGCGGCGTTGACTAGAAAAGGATCTTTATCCAGCTTCATCTTCGGATCATGGTCTATCTTCAATCGTCCTTCTTCTATGGCCAATTGTATCTTCCGTCGAAAAACATTGCAATCATTAGTATTGTGCGAATGTGAATCATGCCACTTATAGTATGGATGCTTCTTTAGCTCATCGGCAAGTGGAATGACTTGACCCTTAGGTAACCTGAGAAGCTGACTTTTTAAGAGGAAATCAAATATTTTATCACATTTAGTTATATCAAACGAGTACTTGACCTCACTAAGTCAATTCTTCATGGGGGATGGTCGTCACTTAGAGCAGGTGACAGGTTTATTTTTAGCATTCCAGACCCATTCGGCCGTGTACATGTCGGCCGAATCCTCCTCCTCTGACTCCTCCTCATCAAAGTGTTCCATGATGTGGATTTCGGCCCTAGGCTTGCTAAACGTCTTAATAAACTTTTTATCTTTGGCTCGGCCTTCCTGGACCAAAGCCTGCTGAAAAACTTGGCTAACTTCTAAAAAGTTCTAGTTATCTAACCTCTCTTTAATTTCGGAACGCAACCCGTTAAAAGCTAATTCTGTCAAGTCCCTTTCTGAAATATTAAGGCTAAAACATCGGTTTCTAGTATCCCTAAAATGCTTGATGTACTCAGAGGCTCTCTCATTAGACTTCTGCTTAACCGATGTCAAATGCGAAAGCCTAAGTTCTGTCTCACCCGTGTAGAAATAGTCATGGAATTTCCGCTCTAAATCGTCCCACGTGTGGATGGAGTTCGGCGGGAGCACCGAAAACCAAGTGAAAGCAGTGTCGGATAGCGAAAGAGAAAATAATCTAACCTTTAGAGCATCTATCCTGCTAACTTCTCCACACTGTGCCAAAAATTGACTAACGTGCTCTAGAGTAGTCTTGCTATCATCGCCATCGAATTTAGTGAATTCAGGGATTCTATAGCCGCGAGGTAGGGTATTGTATCAAGGTGGTCGAGGTATGGTTTACGGTAAACCCTAACCCGTCCCTTGGGCACGAAGCCAGCACACTCCCTAAATAGTGCGCGGACCCACTTCTCTATATCATCTTGGTATGTTGCTTATGCACGCCTCTCATGCGGGGGCGTGACACGCGGTGGGATATCGACGTGTCGGCCGTGGGCGTCGTCCCTGCGCGCTGTTTGTGTGACATGCTCGTGTCCAGGCGTCTGCGCGTGTGGTGCGGGCAGCGCGGTTATTGGCGCAGGTGGTGCATGGTATGCAGTGTTAGTTTGGCCGTAGGTGTAATGATTGGTCTCGACCATAAGTGTTGAAGCCGGAGACATGATTGTGCCGGTGCTATCGTTAGTCCTACTGTATACGTGTGAGAAACCAAGGGTTGGTTTCGGAGTCTGTGATGAGTGATTGACTGTGTTTAACCTCTGGTTCGAAGGTTCCTCCGAAGGGGTTCGGAGGTTGAATCTCCGAAGGGGTTCGGAGGTGGTTTCACTGAAGGAGGGACTTCGAAGGGTGTTACTCCGAAGGTGGGGCTTCGGAGTGAAGCAGGCTTCGGAGCAAGGCTGGCTCCAGAGCAAGGATGATGGAGTTCGAGCTGGGAGAAGCTGCGAAGCCGTGGTGGTCCACTCCGAAGGTGGTGGTGCGAAGGCCCAAGGGCTTTGATGGCTTCAGATCAAAACCGTCATTGTATCGGAGGCTAACTTCGGTGAAGCGAAGGCCGTCAGGCTCAAGGCTTCTCACCGAAGCTACCGCACCCCTCTCGTGCGAAGGGGGGCTTCAGAAAAGTCAAAGACTGTAAAGGCTGACAATGTCTGCTCTGCAAAAAGATGATGCTTGTCCCCTCTGCAAAGCTGACAGAGAAGCCTCCAGAATAAAGTTGACTACCTTTTGTACCCCTCTGTTCTGTAGAGACAAAACCAATGTAAACCTTAGGGGTAAAGTAGTCAATTCACTTGGGTGAATAGTGGCTATAAATATGGGGGCTAGGTAGGTAACATTTAACACTTTGAGCATTCACTGTTGAGCTCCTGTACTAGCCACAACACGTTGTATTCATCTAGTGAGTTCATTTATTGTGTTCCTTGTTCAAGCAGTGAAGCCCTGCTTCTGTGTTGAGTTTCTGCTTGAGCTTGTTTGCATACCTCGCTAGTAGTAGTGCACCGAAGCCTGTCTAGGCGAAGTGTGTTTTGTGCGAAGTGTGTTTTTCAGTGTGCGTTCGCTCTGTGTAACAGGAGGCTAGACCTCGCTGCTTACTAGCGAAGCCCTGATCGAAGGCCGTGTTTCTTATCGTGTCTAAGCTCTTAGCGAAGTCTGTTAGTGTGCGTTTAGACCTTTGGTGTACGAAGCCCAGCACCAGTTGCTTGTCGCCTAGTACTTGGTCGACGTCCTCAGAGGGTAGTCCACTCTTGCAAAGGGTGAAGTGCGAAGCCTGCTCGAAGCACCCTATGTGTGGAGCCTGCACTGACTTAGCAGAGTAGATTTTTCGGGGTTGTGGGTGGAGAGAAGTCTTCTTGACTTCGAACTTTTGCTCCCTTGCGAAGCCTGTGTTCGGAGCTAGAAATTACCTCCGAACCAGAACTTCGAAGGTTGTGTTTGAAGCCTGTTCCGCAGGAAGACAGAATTAAAAACAGAAGGTTGTTTTTAGCCCAAAATTTTAAAAGCTCCCATTCACCCCCCTTTGGTCGCCGTTTCCGGTCCAACAATTGGTATCAGAGCAGGTTAAGATCACCAGTTGACCTTAACCGGTTTTGTGATCTCTTGGCGGCATGGACAGAGCTAGTAAAATTCCTCTGTTTGATGGGACTGACTTTGCATACTGGAAGGTGCGCATGGAGGCTTACTTGCTAAGTCAAGGAAATGCAATTTGGGAGATTGTGGACTCACAATACTCCATCCCTGAGACTCGCACCTCTCAAACAGAGAAAGATCAGTATAATGCCAACTCCAAGGCTAGAAATATACTGTTCATTGGTTTGAGCCGGAGTGAGTTTGATAGGGTGCAGCACCTTAGGACTGCTAGGGAAATTTGGACAACACTCACTATTTTTCATGAGGGCTCTACTCAGATCAAGGCCAGGTGCCAAAGCACATACAATCAACAGTATCAGCTGTTTGTGCAGGCACCTGGTGAATCTATAGATGCCATGTTTTCTCGCTTTGATGCGATAGTGAGTAACTTGCGGTCCAACGGGACGCTTGCTTACAATGATCATGACAGGGCTATCAAGCTTCTCTATGCTCTTGACCGTAGCATATGGGAAGTGAAGATATGCAGCATTGAGGAGTCCGCATGTTATGACACTTTGACCTGTGATGAGCTCTTCAGCAAGCTGAAGTCCACAGAGATTGCCAAGGCATCTCTTGCAGTGCACAGAAACTCTTTGCCACAGCCATTGGCATTGGTTTCTAGCACTAGCCGTGGCACCACTGCAGAACCAAGCACATCTGGCACTTGTGTTCTTGCAGATGGTTTTGCTTTGTCCTCCCTGGTCTCCGTCACAAAGGAGCAGGTGGATACTCTGGATGATGATGAGCTTGCTCTCATTGCCAGAAGGTTCACCCGTTTTCATCATGAGAGACGGGATCAGAGGAGAAGTGGTTTTAGTGGTTGCTTTGAGTTGGGCGACACTTCTCACATCAAGGCTAATTGCCCTAAGCTCAAGAAGAGAGATGAGAGTGAGCGCCCTAAATACCACAAGAAGGAGAGGAAGCCTTTTGTGAAGGGCAAGCGCGGCAAGGTGGCTAAGAGAGTAGCCAAAGCCGCTTCCAGAGCATTTGTTGCTGCTCTCAGTGACATCGACACTTCCTCAACTGAGGAGTCGAGCTCTGAGGAGGAGGAGTCCCCAAGGAAGGAGGACAAGAAGGGACGAGACTTCACCGGCCTTTGCTTCATGGCCGACAGCGATCACAGCGGCGATGAGCTTGGCTCATCTGAGGTACCACTATCCTCTGACCAGCTCTTAATTAAATTAGATGAGCTGAATGAAGTAGTTCTTGGTTAGGATAGATTACTTGTGCAAGCCGCTAGAGAAAGAAAAGACCTTAGACTTAGGCTAGAATCTGTTTCTACTGAGTATGCCATGCTTAAGTCTAAAGTAAATGATGCTGAATGTGAATCTTGTACTGTTGTCATGGGTGAGCTTGCTCAGTTGCGTTCTGTTCATGCTCAAACTCTTTCTGAGCTTGAGACTGCACAGAAGCAGCTTTTGATGGTGGATTCTAGTCTTGATAAAACTGAATGTATGAACTGCCCTTTATTACGTAAGATCATTGATTTACGTGATAAGCATGTTCATGATTTAGAGGCTAGATTGGAGAGGGTCGGTAGTTCTAAGGATGTGCAGCCTGTTTGTGACATGTGCATTACCCTTAAGGACCAGCTAGGCACTGTTAGAGAGCGAGCTGAGAACCTCATGTCTGGAAATGAATACCTTCTTTCCGTGGTTAACAAATGCACTGAGGGAAAGGGTAGGATGGATTTGCTCTTGGCCAAGACCAAGATGTGTGCTGACAAAGCAGGGTTAGCTCTAGGTTTGGGTTTTGAGAGGATTCCTTCAGATGGTGGGAACAAAACTGTTTTTACCTCACCCACTACCCTAGAGAAAGAGAGAGCTCTGTTAGACACTCCATCAGCCAAGAAACCTACCCGAGCTCAAAAGAAAACCACTCCTCCTGCCAAGAAAATCCCTCCAAAGAAAACCACTCAGCAGAAGTCCAAGGAGCCTGTGAGAGTTGCTCCTAAGACCCATGAGAGTGCTCCTAGGAGAGTATTTCATTGTTCCTACTGTTAGCGGGCGGGTCATTTGGTAGGGTTCTGTTTTCGTCGCATCAAGGATGAGCGACGCTCTCAGGCGATGAGTTACCAGGACATGCATTACCCATCTTTAGGTATGCATGAGTCTGAGTTTTACTATCGTCCTGCTTTTGAGGCTCCTCGTGCTTCTTGGAGAGGTTTTGCTCCTCGAGGTGTTCACCATATTCCATATGGTGGTAGACCCCGGGCGAGTAGCTTTGTACCTCATCAGAGTAGGAGACCTCGTCATGTTGTTCGATCACAGCATGTAGGTAGACCTCGCACTTTGCATTATTCTGATTATCATGTGCGAAGACAGTCTACTTTTTCTATGCCTACTACTCGTGTCACTCAGTGCTGGATGCCTCGTCATATTTTCACTCACCCCAGCACTGAAGCGATCGAGATTCTCTTATCATGTGTAGGCGGCAGATCGAGGCTTGGAGGGCACATGGATCATGGACTCCGGTTGTTCGCGCCATATGACTAGAGATGCAGCATGGTTCTCCAGCCTCACCACAACCAAGCAAAGGGAACATATCACCTTCGGGAACAATCGAAGGAGTAGAGTGAAAGGTAAAGGTGTGGTAAGAATTAACTCGAATTTCACTCTCAAAGATGTTGCTTTGGTTGAGAACCTAGGATACAATTTGCTTTCAGTATCTCAGTTGCTTGATGAGGGCTTCGAAGTGCGATTTCATCGCGATACTTCGCAAGTACTCAATTCTGATGGCGTTGTGGTGTGTAAGATCTTTAGAGTTGGGAGAGTTTTTGGAGCTGATTTTTCAGAGTAATCTGGATCTTCTCATTGTCTTGTTGCACATTCTACTTCTGATCTTTGGAAGTGGCATAGGAGACTAGGGCATATGAGCTTTGAGTTGCTCGCTCGTCTAAGTGCCCTAGGCCTGATCCGAGGATTGCCCAAGCTCAAGATTGAGAAGAATTTAGTTTGCGCTCCTTGTCGACATGGAAAAATGATTGCCGCTTCGCATTCGCCAGTCACCACAGTGATGACTGAACAACCCGGAGAACTTCTCCACATGGACACTGTAGGTCCTTCTTGGGTTAGTTCTTTAGGCGGCAAGTGGTATGTATTAGTCATTGTCGACGATTTCTCTCACTACTCTTGGGTCTTCTTTCTTGCCAGCAAGGATGAAGTGTTTTCACACTTTCGGAGCTTGGCTTTGAGACTTTTCACTGAACTCCCTGGTGCATTAAAATTCATTCGAAGTGATAATGGCACTGTTGGCGTAAAAGATTATGCTAACAGGTTTTTGAAAATTAGAAACTAACAAACGAAGTGTTTGCGAAGTGAATTGTTCTAAGCCTCCGAAAGGATAATAACTTAGAATAGTTCGAATGTGTGTATTGAATAACTTGTGTTCGGTCCTCTTTACAGGGCAGAACGGGGGGTATTTATAGGCCCAAACATTAAGGAAAAGACCTTTTTACCCCTCTATTACAACCGACATAGTGGAAACTATTCGGTGCCCTTAATAGGGCTAAAATGGTAAAAGACTAATCTAATGAGAAAGAAGATAAGTCTTCCATCTTAGCTGGCAAAGAAGTTCCCGGAAGAGTCCAAATTCGAAGATATACTTCGAATTAGAGCCTGTCATCATGCTTCGAACTTGACTCTAAGTATCTCCGAAGGTATACGCTGGAAGTCTTTAGCTTAATCATCAGTCTTTATCTTGTCACTGCAATAACCCTGAGGATGGAATATTTTCCCCCAACAGTAGCCCCTTGAATACGCTTCTCCGCTAAATCTGTAATGTTAGGAGAGCAGTATACGCAAGAAAAATAATCATGTGTAGGGGTTAGCAGATTTAAATCATCTCCGAACTATGTGGAGATGTAAGCTTTGAATCAGTTTCTAATAAAATTACATTCGAAGTAACTTAGAACTAACTCAAGAAGTCTGAAAGCCTTTTTAGACTTAGAAGAAATAGCCGTTAACTTCTTTCTTCTAACGGAAGTTACGGAATGCTTTAATTTCGGAGCAAAGTAACGGTTGGAAATATGAAGCGACACAGACAAACGGTAAAAAATCAAGATTTGGGCTATAAATAGAGGGCCCAAACCCTGCTTGAGTACCTTTTCACTGCTTTCGTGCAAACAAACCATCACCTGAGCCCTAGCCCCCAACCCGAGCCCTAGCCTCCATTTTTCTTCTGAAGCAATCCGTAAGATTCAATGGCGAAGACTAGTTTCAAGGGCCCTGGAACAACTTCAACCCTGGCCCGGCAGCAGGCTGCGGCAGCAGCGGTGGCTGCAACCTTGGCGGCATCGACTCCAAATCCTTTAGTGGCGGAAATGGCGCCGGTGGGAGAAAATCCCCAGAATGTCGGCCCTCAAGACCTCTTTCCAGCCTCGACGAAGTACACAGACCAATCTTATCAACTAGGGCCGTCGACCTGCAGAAGAGAATCTCTTGCGGCTGCAGTAGAAGGGAAAATTAGTTCGGGGGTGATGATTCGCAAACCTGGGAAGGAAATCATTCCTTCACCGAGACCCGGAGAAGTGGTCGTCTTCGAAGCCTTCTTCGAAGCTGGTTTGGGTCTTCCAGAAGTAGACTTTTTGGCCGAGGTATTGGAGTTGTTCCACGTCACTCTGCCCCAACTCTCTCCGAATGTTGTAGCACGTCTCGTCATCTTCGAATGGGCATTGCGAGCCGAGGGTTGTGAGGGGAGGGCAGAGATCTTCGCAGCACTGCACAGAGCTTCGTGCCAACCGAAGACCTTCGTAGGCCCCGGAGGTGAAAAAATGGTAGTGGCCTTCGGAAGTATTAACTTCAGGCTTTGGGATGAGTACGCTCTCCGATTTCCAGCCAAGGCTATCAACGCCAGATGGTATACAGACTGGATCCTGAAATGGTTTTATGCCGAAGTTGGAGTGAGCAACCGTGCTAGCTGGACCTCTGCAAGACATCAACTTCCGAAAGGAAGCCCTTGTGCATCCAGATCCTGGGTCAGCTCGAAGCTCGCCTTAGCTTGCTTCAAAAGATCAGTCATCGGTTGAGCATGCGAGACTTAGCTGAAGAATTCCTTGGGCTCCAAATCCCGCCTTTGATGGCCAACTGGCCAATCACCTTCGAAGAGGATTCGGAAGGCGGTCTTCGGAAAATCTCTTCAACTGCGAGTCCTGCAGGTAACTTCGAAAAGAACATACTCTATGTATATTTATTCGAAGATTTAACAAACTTAACTCATTTTTTAGCCTCTTCAGCCCCTATAACTTCGGAGCAAATCAGTACGAGCTTCGGAAAAGATTTTGGGTGTCCCAACTCCGACCGAGAAAGAATGGAGAATTAAATTGGTTGGTAGTTGGGAGCGATCCAACCGAGTATGGGGGCTACTCGAAGTGGCTCCGCCCCCTTTGGTGGATTGGGTGCCTTCGGAGAAAGGGCCCAAGAAGAGGAAAGCTGAAGCTGGGACTTACGAGCTCCGCCAAGACTCCGATCAAGAAGGTGGCTCGAAAGCCAAAAAACCCTGCACCTTCGAGCCCAAGAGCTTCAATCTCCGATTCTCAGGAGGACGAAGGCAGGTTACTTGTGAGGTTGATTGATGAGGATGCAGCCCAAGGGACTGCACAAGTTGATGAACCTGCGAACGTGCCAGAATCTCAAGAGAATCTTGAGCAAACGAGGACTTCGGCAGTTCAAGAGGATTTACCTCAGGACGGAGTTCCTGTGGATGAGAGTGGAGTCGAAGTCACTGTGGCTTCGATTCCGGATGAAGCAACAACGACTGTTCAGGAAAATGTTCCTACAGTCAAAGATTTGACACTTGATTCAGACAAAGATCTCGCCTTCGATCCGCCAAGCAGTCCAATGCTTACCCGCGCGCCAAAATATCGAAGGTAAACTTCGAATATTTTTTATACTCTTCTTTTTAAATGCGAAATTATACAATGTATAATACCTTTGTTTTTACAGAGTCCACTTCTATGGAAGAGGTCCGTCCTGAAGATACAGTTCCTGGACCTTCGACAACTTCGGAGCCAATCCCAGGAGCCACTCAAATGGGGCCTGGAAAAGGCAAAGGAAAGATGGACCCCCTCCCTGCTCCGAGATCTGGATCAATTCCGTTTGAGTCAACAGACGAGAGCCAATCTACCGAGGGGGGCCAGTCTCCGGGGGCTCCGAAGACCATAGCTCAACACTCCGGGCCTTCGCCAAACGAAGATGACCAGCAAGCCTTGAGCATGCTCCCCCTTCTAGCTCCTTTCTTGGAGCGAAGAACTGGGCTTCGGACTTTGCTCGAGCCTTTGGATCGAGCTAGTCGCGAAGTTGGGTTGACGGACTTGGTGGCCATCCTGAGTGAGGCGAAGAGCTCGGAGCTTAATGCTGCTATGGAACGTGCAGCCTACCAGGTACGAAGTATCTGCAAAACAACATCAAATTATATACAAATAATTTCTTACCTTGGTTTTTTCTTTTCGCAGCAAACAGTCTTGGCCTGAGCTGCGAATGTATCGAATGAACGTGAAATCGCTCGCCTTCGAGAAGAAAACGCAACTCTTCAGCGAAATCTTACCATCTCCGAAGGTCGAGGGAGCCATATGGACGACATGGTCTCAACGGAGCGCAGGGCCAGACAAGGCTTGGAGGCTGCGAATAAAGAGCTCGAAGCAGAAAGAATTGTGCTTCGAGCAGAAATTGAAAGGATGCGGGCGGAGCACGCTACTGCGGGGACCGAGCTTGTTAGGCTCCGAGAAGAAGCTAGCCAGCTACTGAATCAAAAGAACTCTTTGGCTATGGAGGCTGCTAGACTCTCTGGAGTACTAGAAGAGCTAACTTCGGCGAAGGACGCGTTAACTGAAGATAAGCTGAAGTTTGAGAAGGTAGCTGTGGAGGTCATGGACCAATTGCTAGGCGTCTTGGAATACTTCGGTACTACTGGGACGCTACCTTCGGATGACAACATCTCCCTACTGCGCCGGTTGAAGAGGATTCAAGGAGTAGCGAAGCAAATGAAGACAGCAGGCATTCGTTACGGAGAACTCTCCGGACAAGTGGCTGTTGTTGGCCTACTTCGTTACTACGAGGATCTGGGCCGATCGATAGCTCCGAGCGCAGGAGAGGGCCCCATTACCTTCGACGACGATCAGCTTCTCACTCCTTCCGAAGGTGTGGCCGCTGCTTGGCAAGCCTTCCAAACTTCATGGAGAGCCGAAGGTCGTTCTGCGATCAAGGCTTGGATTGATGAAGGACAACGCCAAAAGCAGGCTCGGACCCAAGCTTTGAGCAGTCAGCCTCCTCCTAACCCGCAGGTTTAGAAATGCCTTAGGATCTTTTGACTATGTAAAGCATTACGCTTATTGAGAAACCAAGGGTTGGTTTCAGTGTTTGTGATGAGTGATTGACAGGCTTTTTACCCTCTGTTCGAAGGGTACCTTCCGAAGGATGTTCGGAGGTTGTATCTCCGAAGGGTGTTCGGAGGTGGTCTCACCGAAGTGTGTTCGGTGGTTTGGTTGCTGCAGCTGTTGCAGCGGAGTGTGCATATCAGAGGGGTCCGACAGTACACGATGACTGGGTGTGTACCGAAGGCTTCGGTACTTTGGGTGGTACACCGGAGTGTGTACCGGAGGTTGCTAACCCGGAGAGGTCTCCGGAGTACTGGATACACTTGTCTGTTTGTCGGTGGTGCGCAGGGACTTCGGAGGCGGCGGACAAGGTTCGTAGCAGGTGAACCTGGGTCAAGCGGGAGGCTGGATGCCAGGGGAGCGGGGAGCTCCGTCACGGTGGCTGCGAAGGTGGTCCGGGTCGGTCCTCGGGTCGAGGCGTGCCAGGTGAAGGCAGAGAGTGCGGAGCGTGGCTCCGGGTGAAGGTACTCCGAGACAAAGTCCTCGGAGGTGAGGCACTTCGAAGGTACTCCGGATGGAGTGACTTCGGAGTATGGTGGAACAAGTCCTCTGCGGAGGCAAGGAATTCGAAGTGTGCTCCGGAGGGAGACATTCGAAGGTTGCCCGACGAAGGTCTCAGAAGTCGAGGCGCATCGAAGGCATGGTCCGGGTGAGGCTCGTCGAGGAGTGTGCTCGAGGAGAGACACTGCGACGAAGTGCTCATGGAATGCTTCATGCGGAGGCCTTGGACGAAGGAGGGACTTCGAAGGGTGGTACTCCGAAGGTGGGGCTTCGGAGGGAGGAAGGCTTCGGAGCGAGGTAGCTCCGGAGCAAGGTTGACTTGAGGTGCTTCGGCCTGCATGGCTTCGGTACACGGACTGACGGAGTTCGAGCTGGGAGTAGCTGCGAAGCCGTGGTGGTCCACTCCGGAGGTGTTGGTGCGAAGGCCCAAGGGCTTTGACGGCTTCGGCTCAAAACCGTCACTGTATCGGAGGCTGACTTCGGTGGAGCGAAGGCCATCTGGCTCAAGGCTTCTCACCGAAGCTACCGCACCCTCGCGTACGAAGGGAGGCTGCAGAAGGTCAAAGACTGCAAAGGCTGACACTGTCTGCTCTGCAAAAAGCTGACGCTGTCCCCTCTGCAAAGCTGACAGAGAAGCCTCCAGAATAAAGGTGGACTACCTTTTGTACCCCTTAGTTCTGTAGAGACAAATCCTTTGTAAACCCTAGGGGTAAAGTAGTCACTTCCTTTGGGTGAACTGTGGGCTATAAATATGGGGGCTCGGTAGGTAACACTTAACACTTTGAGCATTTACTGTTGAGCTCCTGTAGCCATATACCTCGCTGTAGTCATCCAGAGTTCAATTTATTGTGTTCCTTGTTCAAGCGGTGAAGCCTTGCTTCTTTGTGCTTTTTGCTTGAGCTCGCATTACATACCTCGCTAGTTGTAGTGCACTGAAGCCTGTCTAGGCGAAGGGTGTTTAGTGCGAAGTGTGTTTTTCAGTGTGCTGTCGCTCTGTGTAACAGGAGGCGAGACCTCGCTGCTTACTAGCGAAGCCCTGATCGAAGCCCGCGTTTTTATCGTGTCTGAGAACCTAGCGAAGTCTGTGAGTGTGCGTTTAGACCTTCGCATACTGAAGCCCAGCTCCAGTTGCTGTCGCTAAGTATTTTGGTCGAAGTCTTCAGAGGGTAGTCCACTCTTGCGAAGGGTGAAGTGCGAAGCCTGCTCGAAGCACCATGTGTGTGGAGCCTGCACTGACTTAGCAGAGTAGATTTTCGAGGGTAGTGAGTGAAGCGAAGTCTTCTTGGCTTCGAACTTTTGCTCCTGCGAAGCCTGTGTTCGGAGCTGTCGAAGTACCTCCGAACCAGACCTTCGAAGGTAGTGTTCGAAGCCTGTTCCGCAGAAGACAGAACTGAACCTAAGGCTAAGTTTTTAGCCCGAAATTTTAAAAGCTCCCATTCACCCCCCCTCTGGTCGCCGTTTCCGGTCCAACAATTGGTATCAGAGCAGGTTAAGATCACCAGTTGACCTTAACCGGTTTTGTGATTGTTGGCGACATGGATAGAGGCAGTAAAATTCCTCTGTTCGATGGGACAGATTTTGCATACTGGAAGGTGCGCATGGAGGCTTACTTGTTAAGCCAAGGAAATGCAATTTGGGAGATTGTGGACTCACAATACTCCATCCCTGAGACTCGCACCTCTCAAACAGAGAAGGATCAGTATAATGC
The DNA here is from genome assembly GCA_019279435.1 of Zizania palustris. NCBI lineage: Eukaryota > Viridiplantae > Streptophyta > Magnoliopsida > Poales > Poaceae > Zizania > Zizania palustris. The sequence goes on from JAAALK010000548.1 coordinate 107,772, forward strand.
CAATTCCAAGGCAAGAAACATACTGTTCATCGGTTTGAGTAGAAGTGAGTTCGATAGGGTGCAGCACCTTAGGACTGCTAGGGAGATTTGGACAACCCTCACTATCTTTCATGAGGGCTCTACGCAGATTAAGGCCAGGCGCCAAAGCACCTACAACCAACAGTATCAGCTGTTTGTGCAGGCACCTGGTGAATCTATAGATGCCATGTTTTCTCGCTTTGACGCGATAGTGAGTAACTTGCGGTCCAACGGGACGCTTGCTTACAGTGATCATGATAGGGCTATCAAGCTTCTCTATGCTCTTGACCGTAGCATATGGGAAGTAAAGATATCCAGCATTGAGGAGTCCACAGGTTATGACACATTGACCTGTGATGAGCTCTTTAGCAAGCTGAAGTCCACAGAGATTGCCAAGGCATCTCTTGCTGTGCACAGAAGCTCTTTGCCACAGCCATTGGCATTGGTTTCTAGCACTAGCCGTGGCACCACTGCAAAACCAAGCACATCTAGTACTTGTGTTTTTGCAGATGGTTTTGCTTTGTCTTCCCTGGTCTCCGTCACAAAGGAGCAGGTGGACACTCTAGCTGATGATGAGCTTGCTCTCATTGCCTGGAGGTTCACCCGTTTTCATCATGAGAGACGAGATCAGAGAAGTGGTTTTGGTGGTTGTTTTGAATGTGGCGACACCTCTCACATTAAGGCCAATTGCCCAAAACTCAAGAAAAGAGATGAGAGTGAGCGCCCCAAATACCACAAAAAGGAGAGGAAGCCCTTTGTGAAGGGCAAGCGCGGCAAGATGGCTAAGAAAGTAGCCAAGGCCGCTTCCAGAGCTTTTGTTGCTGCTCTCAGCGACATCGACAATTCCTCAACTGAGGAGTCGAGCTCTGAGGAGGAGGAGTCCCCAAGGAAGGAGGACAAGAAGGACAAGAAGGGACGAGACTTCACCGGCCTTTACTTCATGGCCGACAGCGATCACAGCGGCGATGAGCTTGACTCATCTGAGGTTACACTATCATCTGACCAGCTACTAATTAAATTAGATGAGTTGAATGAAGTTGTGCTTGGTCAGGATAGATTACTTGTGCAAGCCGCTAGAGAAAGAAAAGACCTTAGACTTAGGCTAGAAAATGTTTCTACTGAATATGCCATGCTTAAGTCTAAGTTTGATGATGCTGAATGTGAGTCCTGTTCTGTTGTCATGAGTGAGCTTGCTCAGTTGCGTTCTGTTCATGCTCAAACTCTTTCTGAGCTTGAGACTGCACAGAAGCAGCTTTTGGAGGTGGATTCTAGACCTCATGATGTTATTGATTGCATGAACTGCTCTTTATTACGCGAAAGCATTAATTTACGTGATAAGCATGTTCATGATTTAGAGGCTAGATTGGAGAGGGCCGGTAGTTCTAAGGATGTGCAGCCTGTGTGTGACACATGCATTACCCTTAAGGACCAGCTAGGCACTGTTAGAGAGCGAGCTGAGAACCTCATGTCTAAAATGAATACCTCCTTTCCGTGGTTAATAAATGCACTGAGGGAAAGGGTAGGATGGATTTGCTCTTGGCCAAGACCAAGTTGTGTGCTGACAGAGCAGGGGTAGCTCTAGGTTTGGGTTTTGAGAGGACACCTTCAGACAGTAAGTCCAAAACTGTTTTTACCTCTCCCACTACCCTAGAGAAAGAGAGAGCTCTGTTGGACACCCCATCAGCCAAAAAGCCTACCAATCCACCAAAGAAAACCACTCCTCCTGCCAAGAAAAATCCTCCCAAGAAAACCACTCAGAGAAACCCAAGGAGCCTGTGAGAGTTGCTCCTGTGACCCATGAGAGTGCCCCCAGGAGAGTGTTTCATTGTTCCTATTGTCAGCGGGCGGGTCATTTGGTTGGGTTCTGTTTTCGTCGCATCAAGGATGAGCAACGCTCTCAGGCGATGAGTTACCAGGACATGCATTACCCATCTTTAGGTATGCATGAGTCTGAGTTTTACTATCGTCCTGCTTTTGAGGCTCCTCGTGCTTCTCGGAGAGGTTTTGCTCCTCGAGGTGTTCACCATGTTCCATATGGTGGTACATCTCGGGCTAGCAGATTTGTACCTCGTCAGAGTAGGAGACCTCGACATATTGTTCGTTCACAGCATGTAGGTAGACCTCGCACTTTGCATTATTCTGATTATCATGTGCATAGACCGTCTACTTTCACTGCGCCTACTACTCGTGTCACTCAGTGCTGGATGCCTCGTCATTATTTCACTCACCCCAGCACTGAGCGATCGAGATATTCTTATCGTGTGTAGGCGACAGATCGAGGCTTGGAGGGCACGTGGATCATGGACTCCGGTTGTTCGCGCCACATGACCGGAGATGCAGCATGGTTCTCCAGCCTCACCACAACCAAGCAAAGGGAACATATCACCTTCGGAAACAATCGAAGGAGTAGAGTGAAAGGTAAAGGTGTGGTAAGAATTAACTCGAACTTCACTCTCAAAGATGTTGCTTTGGTTGAAAACCTGGGATAACAATTTGCTGTCTGTATCTCAGTTGCTTGATGAGGGCTTCGAAGTGCGATTCCATCGCGATACTTCGCAAGTACTCAATTCTGATGGCGTTGTGGTGTGTAAGATCTTTAGGGTTGGGAGAGTTTTTGGAGCTGATTTTTCAGAGTCATCTGGTTCTTCTCACTGTCTTGTTGCACATTCGACTTCTGAGCTTTGGAAGTGGCATAGGAGACTAGGGCATATGAGCTTTGAGTTGCTCGCTCGTCTGAGCGCCCTAGGTCTGATCCGAGGATTGCCCAAGCTCAAGTTTGAAAAGAATTTAGTTTGCGCTCCTTGTCGACATGGAAAAATGATTGCCGCTTCGCATTCGCCAGTCACCACAGTGATGACTGAACAGCCCGGAGAACTTCTCCATATGGACACTGTAGGTCCTTCTCGGGTTAGTTCTTTAGGCGGCAAGTGGTATGTATTAGTTATTGTCGATGATTTCTCTCGCTACTCTTGGGTCTTCTTTCTTGCCAGCAAGGATGAAGTGTTTTCACACTTTCGAGCTTGGCTTTGAGACTTTTTACTGAACTCCCTGGTGCATTGAAATTCATTCAAAGCGATAATGGCACTGAGTTCAAAAATAGTCTCTTTTTTGACTTTTGCATGGAGCATGGCATAGAACATCAATTCTCTGCTCCGCGGGTTCCTCAACAGAATGGTGTTGTTGAGAGGAAGAACCGCACTTTGGTTGAGATGGCTAGGACGATGCTTGATGAGCATAGGACTCCTAGAAAATTCTGGGCTGAGGCCATGAACACTGCTTGTTACATCTCAAACCGAATATTCTTGCGCTCAATTTTAAATTTGACATCTTATGAGCTGCGTTTTGGGAGACAGCCCAAGGTTACTCATCTTCGAGTTTTTGGCTGTCGCTGCTTTATACTAAAACGTGGTAACTTGGATAAATTTGAGTCACGCTCGTCTGATGGGATCTTTTTGGGTTACACTACACATGGTCATTCTTATCGTGTTTATAATTTAGAGACTAACACTGTCATCGAGTCATGTGATGTGACTTTTGATGAATCAACCCCCTCTGTTAGTTCTGCTTTTGAACAGGCAAATGAACACGACATGGAACAGACCTTATTCGAAGAAGAAGATCCCGAAGAATTCGAGGATGAACCCCTACTACCCTCGACATCGACCCCCGAAGCTGACCCTGCTTCAACTACTTCTGCACGAGGTCCCGAAGCGACTACCTCAACATCGGTCATCTTGGACCACTCCAACGCACAAGTTGAGGGGGGACTGCATCCCGCCGCGAGGCTCCACATCATGTTCAAAGGATGCACCCTCCCGAGCAGATCATTGGTGAGCTTGATCAAAGGGTAACACGTTCTCACGCTCATTTCACTAATTCTGCTTTTGTTGCTTCTTTCGAGCCCTTAGATGTTAGTCATGCACTTTCTGATTCTAGTTGGATCAATGCCATGCATGAGGAACTTGAAAATTTTGAGAGAAACCAAGTCTGGACTTTAGTTGATCCTCCACCAAATGTTCATTTCATTGGAACAAAATGGATTTTCAAAAATAAACAAGGGGAGGATGGGACTATAGTTAGAAATAAGGCTAGACTTGTAGCTCAGGGCTTTTCTCAACTAGAAGGGATTGATTTTACTGAAACTTTTGCACCTGTTGCTCGCCTTGAGGCCATTAGGATTTTGCTTGCCTTTGCGACTTCCCGGGGATTCAAACTCTATCAAATGGATGTCAAAAGTGCTTTTCTTAATGGCTTCATAGGTGAAGATGTTTATGTAAAACAACCCCCTGGTTTTGAAAACTCCAAGTACCCGCATAAAGTCCTTAAACTTCATAAGGCTCTTTATGGACTCAAGCAGGCCCCTCGGGCTTGGTATGATAGACTTAAGTCTTTTCTGCTTGAGCGAGGGTATTTGATGGGCTCTGTTGATAAAACGTTGTTTACTCTCAAGCATGGCAAAGATTTCCTCCTAGTGCAGATTTATGTGGATGATATCATCTTTGGTGGCTCTTCTCATGCTTTGGTTGCCGAGTTTGCAGATACCATGAGCAGGGAATTTGAAATGTCAATGATGGGTGAACTCACCTTTTTCCTTGGTTTGCAAATCAAGCAAAGCAAACAAGGTACTTTTGTCCACCAGACAAAGTACACCAAGGACCTGCTCAAGAAATTCGACATGTCCGATGCGAAGCCCCTCGCCACTCCAATGGCTACATCTATAGCATTGGACCCTGACGAAGATGGAGAAGCCGTAGATCAGAAGGAGTTCCGGAGCATGATCGGCTCCCTCCTCTACTTGACTGCCACGAGGCCGGACATACACTTCGCTGTGTGTCTGTGTGCTCGTTTTCAGGCTTCACCACGAGCTTCGCACCGCCAAGCGGTAAAGCGCATTCTAAGGTATCTCAAACACACCCTTGAATTTGGCATATGGTATTCATCATCTTCATCTTTATGTCTTCGAGGTTATTCCGATGCGGATTTTGCTGGGTGTAGAATTGATAGGAAAAGTACCTCTGGTACTTGTCATTTTCTGGGTACTTCACTGGTTTGCTGGTCTTCCCGCAAACAGTCTAGTGTTGCACAATCGACGGCTGAGGCCGAATATGTTGCTGCAGCTAGCTGTTGCTCTCAGATTTTGTGGATGACTTCCACCTTGCGGGATTTCGGGTTAGAATATAAGAGTGTTCCACTTTTCTGTGATAACACTAGTGCTATTTGTATTGCAAACAACCCGATTCAGCACTCCAGAACCAAACACATTGATGTACGGTATCATTTTCTCAGAGATCACAATGAGAAGGGTGATATTGAACTTCAATATGTTGATACCCAACACCAGCTTGTCGACATTTTTACAAAACCCCTTGATGCTTCTCGATTTGCTTACTTGCGTGGGGAACTTGGCATTTGTCACCCTTACGGCATTTTGTGAGGGGGAGCAGTTTTAGATGGATATGCCTTTGCTAATTGTGTGCTAAATTGCATTTACATCTTTTGCACTTGTATGCCTGCTTATAATTCATGAAATCATGACAACTCAGCTCTTTTTAATTTATCTGGAACATTAATGTGCATGATGCTTTTTTTCAAAATCAAATCATGCTCACTGCTTAGTCATGAATCTAGCATGTTTAGGCAGGACTGCCTTTAGCTTTCTTTTATCTGCTTGATGGCAAGACACAGTTCTTTGGATGCTAAAAATGGCAACTTGAAAAATTGTTCTTCATCTTCATGGATATTCATAAAGTACCAAACAATTGGTTCACTTGGTTAAAATCAAAAATTCCATGATTTGCATGCTTAAAGTTAAAAGATCCAGGTGGGTTTGTTTGTCGCACTACCCTATTCTAGACTGCTTACCATTGCACATTGGTCTGAACTGGAATAGCGTAGTGTATGCCAAAATCTTTGCCTTAAGCTTCTTATGGCTTTCATGCCTAGGCTTGGCCGGATTGGAAAGTATAAGGTGGACAAACAAATAACCCCTGGCACTAAGAAAAGAACAACAAAATTCATTGATTATCAAGTTTGCTTTTCAAGCTCCATTTGAACTGGACTTGTCTGTCTAGAGTAGAATTTGACTAGCTTTGCGCAGTCCTTGCTCTTACTTGTCTAGTTTCCTTGACTAAGTGGTGATGCTTTTATTTCAAAAAAGATCAAATCACATGCTTCATCATGCTTTTAGAGAATATTAATTTGAGCTGAGCCCATGATCATTGGTGTTACTGTTGGCATATTTTTGCTTCATATGTCTTTGCAATTCTGCTCATTTCGAAGCTTTGCATCTTTTACATGCTCCTTGATGCTTGCATTGCCAAAGGGGGAGAAATTCCTCAAGAGGGATTTACTTGCTTCGTTCTCTGCCGCAAGGGGTATAATTTTCAAAGGGGGAGAAAATTTGACATAAAGGGGGAGAAAGTTCTTTGTTGCCAAAAGGGAAAATTTAATTCAGGGGGAGTTTTTATTGCTGAATGGCTTTTTACTCTTTTGAGAAAGGGGGAGGAAAATTCTTTTATCAAGTGACATGATTTGGCTCTTTTCTGAGTTTTTATGGTCACTTGTGTGCTGAAAGTTTTTAATTTTCTTGGACTTTAAAGTTGGTTGTCAATGCACTCATCAAGGGGGAGATTGAGAAACCAAGGGTTGGTTTCAGTGTTTGTGATGAGTGATTGACAGGCTTTTTACCCTCTGTTCGAAGGGTACCTACGAAGGATGTTCGGAGGTTGTATCTCCGAAGGGTGTTCGGAGGTGGTCTCACCGAAGTGTGTTCGGTGGTTTGGTTGCTGCAGTTGTTGCAGCGGAGTGTGCATATCGGAGGGGTCCGACAGTACACAATGACTGGGTGTGTACCGAAGGCTTCGGTACTTTGGGCGGTACACCGGAGTGTGTACCGGAGGTTGCTAACCCGGAGAGGTCTCCGAAGTACTGGATACACTTGTCTGTTTGTCGGTGGTGCGCAGGGACTTCGGAGGCGACGGACAAGGTTCGTAGCAGGTGAACCTGGGTCAAGCGGGAGGCTGGATGCCAGGGGAGCGAGGAGCTCCGTCACGGTGGCTGCGAAGGTGGTCTGGGTCGGTCCTCGGGTCGAGGCATGCCAGGTGAAGGCAGAGAGTGCGGAGCGTGGCTCCGGGTGAAGGTACTCCGAGACAAAGTCCTCGGAGGTGAGGCACTTCGAAGGTACTCCGGATGGAGTGACTTCGGAGTATGGTGGAACAAGTCCTCTGCGGAGGCAAGGAATTCGAAGTGTGCTCCGGAGGGAGACATTCGAAGGTTGCCCGACGAAGGTCTCAGAAGTCGAGGCGCATCGAAGGCATGGTCCGGGTGAGGCTCGTCGAGGAGTGTGCTCGAGGAGAGACACTGCGACGAAGTGCTCATGGAATTCTTCATGCGGAGGCCTTGGACGAAGGAGGGACTTCGAAGGGTGGTACTCCGAAGGTGGGGCTTCGGAGGGAGGAAGGCTTCGGAGCGAGGCTAGCTCCAGAGCAAGGTTGACTTGAGGTGCTTCGGCCTGCATGGCTTCGGTACACGGACTGACGGAGTTCGAGCTGGGAGTAGCTGCGAAGCCGTGGTGGTCCACTCCGGAGGTGTTGGTGCGAAGGCCCAAGGGCTTTGACGGCTTCGACTCAAAACTGTCACTGTATCGGAGGCTGACTTCGGTGGAGCGAAGGCCATCTGGCTCAAGGCTTCTCACCGAAGCTACCGCACCCTCGCGTACGAAGGGAGGCTACAGAAGGTCAAAGACTGCAAAGGCTGACACTGTCTACTTTGCAAAAAGCTGACGCTTGTCCCCTCTGCAAAGCTGACAGAGAAGCCTCCAGAATAAAGGTGGACTACCTTTTGTACCCCTTAGTTCTGTAGAGACAAATCCTTTGTAAACCCTAGGGGTAAAGTAGTCACTTCCTTTGGGTGAACTGTGGGCTATAAATATGGGGGCTCGGTAGGTAACACTTAACACTTTGAGCATTTACTGTTGAGCTCCTGTAGCCACATACCTCGCTGTAGTCATCCAGAGTTCAATTTATTGTGTTCCTTGTTCAAGCGGCGAAGCCTTGCTTCTTTGTGCTTTTTGCTTGAGCTCGCATTACATACCTCGCTAGTTGTAGTGCACCGAAGCCTGTCTAGGTGAAGGGTGTTTAGTGCGAAGTGTGTTTTTCAGTGTGTTGTCGCTCTGTGTAACAGGAGGCGAGACCTCGCTGCTTACTAGCAAAGCCCTGATCGAAGCCCGCGTTTTTATCGTGTCTGAGAACCTAGCGAAGTCTGTGAGTGTGCGTTTAGACCTTCGCATACGAAGCCCAGCACCAGTTGTTGTCACTAAGTATTTTGGTCGAAGTCCTCAGAGGGTAGTCCACTCTTGCGAAGGGTGAAGTGTGAAGCCTGCTCGAAGCACCATGTGTGCGGAGCCTGCACTGACTTAGCAGAGTAGATTTTCGAGGGTAGTGAGTGAAGCGAAGTCTTCTTGGCTTCGAACTTTTGCTCCTGCGAAGCCTGTGTTCGGAGCTGTCGAAGTACCTCCGAACCAGACCTTCGAAGGTAGTGTTCGAAGCCTGTTCCGCAGAAGACAGAACTGAACCGAAGGCTAAGTTTTTAGCCCGAAATTTTAAAAGCTCCCATTCACCCCCCTCTAGTCGCCGTTTCCGGTCCAACACTTATGTACATTCATGAATGAAAATTTGTTTATCATGTTTTTAGGCTTTGCCTCATATGGAAGATGTCGAAGTGTTAGACGTTAATGACGAACTTCGCTTTTATGGGCTACCTTTGATGTCTTAAACTTCACAAGCGTCCTCGATTTCTAGTTCCTCGAGATAGTTCCGGAGCAATTACGTCCGAAATAAGTAAAAATATATTATCTTGTATTAAAGAGGAAGAAAAAGAGGTGAACTTGGAAACTTCGTCTTCCGAAGACATTATATGGTCCGAAGACGAAGATGAAGCTCAAAGTAAAAAGCCTGAAGAACTTGGAAGCTGGGAAAGGAGCCCCGAACGGCTTCGAACTTGGGCCGAGCTTCAACAAGAACAAAAAGACTTTAGAGCTTCAAAGGGAGGCAAAAGAGTTAAACGTAAAGTTGTTAGAACTCCCGGCACTGGAACTAGTCGTTCCAACCCTAGCTCTAGAGATCGAAGAGATCTTAGATTCCTTCTTGGTATAGATACCAATTTTTCATGATGTAAACATATTTGTTCGAATAATAAATATCGATTTAAAATTGTCTCCCTATTTATTAGCCCCTCTTTGGGTGTAAGCAACTTCGAACTGTATTCAAAGATGGTTAGGCACAAAGAAAAACTTCGGAGTACAATTTTGGGGGTTCGGAGCCCCTCTGTAACTTAGAGATCTTTTAAAATCTTATAAAATTTTCTTCGACTATTTGTAGTCTGAAGAATGGTGACTTAGCACTTTATGCTTTTGAAAGAAATCACTTGAGATAACTTTCTGGACACTTTAGTGTCTTAGATAATTTCACTTTGGACTTTCTTAACAGACATTCGAAGCTCATGGCTCAAACTATGTTTTGTTTTGGCCTCCTTCGGCTCTTTTTGCGAATTCTATCAAACTAGTGGTTTGGAGTTCGCAGTGGTCTCTTTGCACTCTTTTTACGGATACCTACAAGCCGATGACTTGGGCTCCGCATTATTTGGTCTCATTCGACTCTTTTACGGATACCTACAAGTCGATGACTTGGGCTCCGCATTATTTGGTCTCCTTCGACTCTTTTTACGGATGTCTTCCAGCCGGTGGCTTGGACTCCGCATTCTGTGGTATTCGGGCTCTTTTACGGATGTCTTCAAGCCGGTGGCTTGGTCTCCAGATTATGTCAGCCCACCACCTCGGAAAATATGATTCAAATTAATGACACTTCCCTCTCGGTCAACTCCGTGGTTCCAGTGCGTCCACTCAGAAGCTGGAAGTTTATGAGGGGTAGGCATTATCTGAACCATATGCTTTATTGATTCGAAAAGTGATTACACATGATTACAAGGAGCCCTTATGCGAAGTATCGCTTTAGGTGCTCCGCATGCCACGTATGTGCTAACTCTTCACCTTCCAAATTAGCTAATTTAAAAGAGCCAGGACATCCTGAACGAACAATTAAGTATGGACCTTCCCATTTATTTCCTAATTTTCCTGGCGCTATAATGCTTCGCAAAACAAGATGACCCAGTCTAAGCTCATTGATCTTAACCTTCGGGTCAAACCAAGCCTTCGTCTACTGGTGATACTTTGATAAATTGGCCACGGCTCGAAGTCTTGTCTCCTCTGTTAAATCTAGCGACACTTGTCTTTCTTCTTCAATCCCTGGTTCGGTGCTGCGAAGTGATCCTCCTTTGAGCTCCGTTGGAGTCATAGCTTCATCTCCGAATAGCAATCTAAATGGAGTAAAACCTGTGGACCTTGTTTGTGTAGTCCGAATGGACCATAAAATCTTCGGAAGTTCTCCGGTCCACAATCCTTTTGCTAATCCTACTATCCTTCGATTTAGCCCTAACAAAATATTTCCATTAGCTCTTTCTACAGCTCCATTAGACTGAGGATGCCTCACTGCAGCAAAACATAACTGGATGCCTAGATCTTCGCAGAACTTTCTGAAAGGTTCTGCATCGAACTGTGTTCCATTATCAACTGTAAGTTGTCTAGTTACTCCGAACCGGCAAATGATACTTTTCCAAAAGAATTTTTGTACATTGTTCGAAGTGATAGCTGTTAAGGGCTCTGCTTCTACCCACTTAGGAAAATATTCAATAGCTACCACTGCGAACTTTAAATTTCCCTTAGCTACTGGAAAGGGACCAATCAAATCCATACCCCATCTGGTCTAGGCCATACCGGAGCAATAACTTGAAGAGTTGTTGGTGGGCGATGACTCCGTCGACCCATCCACTGACATCCTTGACAAGTGCGGACCAAGCTCTCCGCATCAGCTGTTATTGTAGGCCAATAAATCCCCTAGCGGAGTGTTTTTCCTGCCAAAGCTCGAGTGGCCAAATGGCTACCGCAAAGTCCTTCATGGATTTCTCGAAGAATTTCTTGACCTTCGGCTTGAGATATACATCGGAGTAAAGGGGAACATACTCCGGCCTTGTATAATATACCGTTGCTTATTTGATAATTCCTAGCCCTGAGTTTCAATCTTGAAAATTGTGGCTCTTCAAATGAATTTGCTCCTCCTTGCAAAAGTTCCATGATCGAATTTCTCCAATCTGCACTTGGAATGCAAAGAATCTCTGCGGAGGGAATTTGTGGCACCGAAGGTGTACTGAGCTCCTCATAAAAAGCTTCTTCTGGTATATCCATAGCTTCGGCTGCAACTTTTGCTAAGATGTCTGCTTGCACATTTTATGTTCTTGGTATACTCCGAATTGAAATACCCTTGAATTATGCTTCGATTTTACGGATTTCTTCTAAGTACTTTGCAAGCTGTGGATGCCGAACTTGAAAGCTTTTATCTACGTGCCCTGCTACTATTTGAGAATCTGCCTTTATAACAACTCTTGTAGCCCCTAGAGAACGTGCTTTTCGGAGTCCCAGTAAAATCCCTTCATACCACTACTAGAAAACACCCCCTGTAGCTACGCCAGAATTAGGGTCTAGACACGCTTTATTTCATCTCTATGTCAATATAGACACGCTTTCATAAAGCGTGTTAGAAGCGTCTTCGTACGTACCGCGTCAGACCTTGTAGAGATGAATTATTTATGCGTTGCTATGAAAGAAAGAGACAGTCTATAAACACGTTATTTGCATATCTATAAAGTTAGATACAATTTAGTAGACACATGTATAAAACGTCTGTAGTGATGTAGTTACGTAGCATTGTGACATTTCATTCACGTTAATAAATGTAGATACAATTTATATATACATATACAAATTATGTCTAATAATATAGATGCGTTTTATAAGTACGCCTTATTGCGCAGTAATAAGTATAGAGACGAATTTGTAGAGGGCGGAACGTAACGTGGCAGATGATGTGGCACGTGATGTGGCACATGACATGGAAGATGACGTGGTGGATGATGTGGCAAATTACGTGGAAGATGACGTGGCGATTGACATGGCACGTGACATGGCGGATGATATGGCAGGTGACACGTTTTGTATTAACACCACAATGCATGTTAACAAATGTAGAAACAATATCATAGATACATTATAATTACGCATCTACGGATATAGACATGTTTACTAGTTACATCACATTGTGTATTAAGAATTATAGAGACGGTTTATAGATACATATATTTTCATGTGTACTAATATATAATGATTTTTTATTTGCATACATAATTGTAATATATATTTATATTTTATTATCAGATAATGTTTTATAAATAAATGATCTATTGGAAATAATTGACCAACAATTATTTGCTTCACCAAAATATGGACCAATCAGAATACACAGACTACATATTGAAGTCAATCATTATTGCATTCCCTTGATCAGTATCAAGCCAATAAGGAAAAGTTGCTAACAATTTCATTTCATTTGACAACTCTGTATCATAAACTTGAATCTTTGTAATACATATGCATAAATATTGTAAGAAAGCAATGCACATCATGGCAAATACAAATTTGGTACATGTATTTGCATGGGATGGCATTATTCATGCAAAAGCCTGTCCAAACTGAACATATGTTTAACTCTTGTTCAACAAAACTTCAGCATCATGGTCACCAGGAGTGTTGGCTCATCATTCAGTGTGAATCTTTTCCCTGTAAACCACATGGCTTCAGGTTCTTGTACATAGCAAATTTCTCCTTTAGCTGCACTCGAGGACATCACAGATTGTACCCTAGAAATAATTGGCACAAAATCATCTATGACCTGAAAAATTATTAATATGTGTTAGTATATAACCCATGCCATAAATCATATGTAGGGGGATGCAAAGTGGAAGTCGAAATGAAGTATATTTCAGATATCAACATATTTTAGGGGAAAAGAAACATTGAATTTGCAAGTGTACTAATAGCAGCAACATCAATTGTCTTACCTAGCAAATAACCATAAATTGAACTGGAGCCAATTCAGGATAGGATGAAATGCAGCAAAGAAACTTATACATATGAGTGTTTCAGAGAATGAGTTTATCAAAAAACTGTAGTGAGGCCTAACAAATAAGGGGTGATAAATAAACATAATCTGATGAAGTTATATGGACAAATTTCAATTATTCAAGCACAACAGAGAAAGGAAGCTAATAACATAATATAAGTAAATTGGTGATCAACATGAAATTAAATGGCAGGAAGACAAGAATGGTAAAGAAAAAACTAACCATTGAAACATTAGTCCTCTTGTCCACACCTTTCCATGAACTGTGCCAAGTGCATGGTACACTGTATGTAGGTCAATGGCCATAATATGAAACCAAAAAAGCGAGCAAAGCAGATTTTCTATTTGGATAATAATTTGCAAATAAATGATATGATGAGTACTTTGAACCAACTAGTGCAGTAATTAAGTTATTGTGAACAAGACTATTGCCTTGCTAAAGAAACATAAAAATAGTGACTATCACACAAATATTTCTAAATTTATTTCACTAACAAATATAAACTATGCTTCATTGTCGATTCTTGCTGGTCTCCATTGTAATTTTCTTCACCTGCAATGGGGCATGAGGTTAGATGAATACCACAAGTTGAAGATATTACGGAATTGAAGGTTTATTCTTTAAAAAAAGCTTACATGTGAACAGGGCCAAGGTATAGTATAGCCAATAGCATCTACTAGTGTACGAATCTCAAAAATAGGTCTAGGTATAAGCTCATCTCCTTTATTTCTAACATCAACGTTTTCAAGACCTTCAACATAAACCCCAACGTATTCCTTTCCAAGCATGGTTCCTCCAATCTCTCGTTTCCAATCAGTTGTCACCAACCGTGCTTTGGCCACAATTCTTCCTTTGTTTCTTAGGGAAATAAGATAGATTGGAGAACGGCTCTACCATTTTGCAAAACAAGAAGGTAAGATTTTGTAATTTAAATAATTTAATTACAAAAGAAACAAGCAGAATAGAAGCATACCGAATCAGATTGGCTCAAACTAGGGGCTTTAACTCTTCGAGTCCTCTAGAATAAACATAACTTATATTAGTCAAAATACATCATCAGTAAAATAAGTTCAGCCAATATAGATTAACATTGTAATGTTAGTCTAGACATACCATGTTTGTCAATATGGGATCTTGGGAAATATTTGCGGCTGCATTAACATAGTTACCTTCATGAACAGAACTATGAATTTGTTCCTCCTGTAGTAAACAAGAGCCAAACAAGGAACATAACACAGTACTTATAAGCATGTTCAAATGTTGGGAATTAAATTACATAATTACTGTGAGATTTAGTTTGCATGATGTACTGCATACCGTTGCAACCACATGGTCAGTAGGTAGAGGCATACGGTCTTCGGTGGATGTATCGTGCTGCAAAGTATAATAAACCATATTACATAATCCATTAGTATAAACTTTAATAGTAATGATGTAGATGAGTACACATGACAGAAAGTAGGTGATGTATTACCTGCACTTCATTTGTCGGAGAGTGCACATTACCAATTGTGTGTGCAGCGCTGTCATCACTATGAATTTCTGGTTATACAGGTTCATCCTTGAAAAAAAAACAAGTAAGAGAAGGAGGGCTTACTTGTAATCACTGCTATCAATGAGAAAAAATATGTAGTTGCCATTCTGAAAAAGAAACAAATGCTTACTTCATCATCATGTAGATTGGCTACCATTTCTTTTATGAAATCCTCTTCAGGAAACTTTTTATCATGAAACCAAGCCAGTGCTTCATGAAACCACCCATGCGTTTCATCTTATTCTCCATTTCATTTAGTTTATCTTGGTACCTTCTTTCTTCCACAGTTTGAGTGACAAAAGTTAGACCTTGCGACACTCGAACTTCACTCCAGTACTTATCATCATAGTACCCTCGTGCTTTTAACTCCTTGGCAACTATCCCATTGAAGACCTCATTAAAATCTTGCGCTGAAAGATTACCATTGTTCATTTGTTGCCTTTTTCTAATTCCTCATATGATGCGTTCTATAGAAATAAAAACAGTGCGAGGTCAAAAAATGGTAAACAGAAATTCAGATCGAACATAAATGCTTAGGATCATAAAATGTACCATTAGTGCATCCACTTTGTGAGTAGTGAATCTTCCATTCTTTTTCTTGTGAGCAGCCTCCCATAATTCAAGCCTATTAATCTTCCTTTTATGGTTAACTTCCTGCACAACATACAAAAGTGGGGCTCATTACAGATCTGAATTAGATGAATGTGAATACAAGAAGTAACTTGGGATGATATATCCCA